>JABEER010002261.1:0-31978 GCA_014824405.1 Fusarium sp. NRRL 66896
TGCACTCTGGCGGCCGCCAGACTTCGGCTGCACTTTGATTTGGTTTATTAAGCAGGGTAAGCAAGAGTCATAATGTGTTTAGGGCTTTGGGCTAGTAGTTGACATGTTAGATAAGCTTCTGTCAAAATCGTAGCTTGGTGGACTAAGGATCTGGCTTCCGTGGTGGAGTATTGTTAATGTAACGTCAGAAGTCCGTAAGCTGTGTGAGACATTATATCCACCTACCAGCATCTGAATCAATCTCAAGCCTCGACTTTCATTGATCGGATCTAGATGGCATTCTTATAATGACTTGTTCCGTAGGTGAAATAAACGATATATTATATTTGGTTTGATGTACGGATACACAGAGACAACTTGCTATATCCGTCCATTCCATTGCCACTTACATAAGATCTGCACATCTTCTGCATAAGCTTCAACGTTGGTGGAAGTGCTGAACGGGACCTTGCATACACGCCCAGGCACACAGGCACAAATTCTGTTTCATAAACACTTACACAATTCTGACTGGCTGCGTTGCTTTCACTCCGCAGAAACAATGGCAGTTGGTCATCTTTTCAACAACAGCATTCCAAGCATAACACCCTGAACCAACAGGGTCTTGAACCGGAGTATCTCTTACACAATGCATCTGCAGGAACATCCTTGCCAGGATGGAAAACGGCATCGATCCGCTGCGGGTGTGGCAGCCCTGGCATGAAGGCTTCCGCCTCAGCAACCCAAATTCAGCCTGACAATGTCTTTGTACGCACGAGTTCTGCATCATGATTACACCTGAATGCACAGTCTCTGTCTGTTCTGAATGCGGATATGGATATGGGTGACTGATCAGCAGTTTTATAATCCTCTGGTAGCTCTCACCCGCGAAATCTTTTCGCGCGTGTTGCTTCAACATAGGTAACTTGCGCGTCTACGATTCTTATCTCTCATTTTCTTTGATGCATGATTAATAAACCGCTTACAATGCGGCCTTTGTACCAGGTGCTCAGGCACCTACTCTTCGCCAGCCTAACGCGTGCCCAGTTTGGAGTTCAGAATGATAGGTCAGTTCTCGGTATTAACAATGAGTTTTCAGGTGTTTGTTACACATATGTTTCGGTTTATCCAGTCCTTGCCGATCCCGATTATATCACCATCACAAAGCCCTACAGAGGCTCAGTGACAACGCAGTATACTGTTCCACCGCAGGGTGATGAGCCTGGTATTGTTATTGTTGAACAGCCGGGTGGTGCATCGGCGCCGGAGAATGTAGTCATTCCTGCGACGGATGATAGGTCTTATGTTATTATTATTAGACCCCATTCAGGACCGAATCCGATTTCTGCGCCGATTACACAGGTTGTTCCGCCGAGGAGTGGACAGCCGGGACAGATTATTATTGAGACGCCGGAGACGCAGGTTGGTGATGCGACGCCGGGGGTGTTGCAGCCTCTTACGCTTGAGCCAAAGGAGATGACTGGTTATGTAACAGTTCTTCAACCATTGACCGGAACATTGGCGTCGCTGCAACTAATTACCATCTCACCAACTGGGACGAACCGTGGATCTGTCATCATTAATGTCCCGACGTCAGCACTCAACGGGGGAAGCCTCCAAGGTCTTACTCTTGAACCTGCACAGGATGGCGATTATATCACTGTCATTGAACCAGCGGACACATCCTTCAGAGGAACTGTCCCAATTCGACTTACAGTACCACCGAGTAACGGAAACCCTGGTACTGTCATCATCCAGACGCCTGTGCCAGGAACTCTGAGGCCGTTGGCTCTTGAGCCTTTGACCCCCAATACCCTGGGCGCTCTGGGACTAGCTGGTCAAACGATCACCCTCCAGCCTGCGGATGCGACTGGCTATGTGACCATCATCGAGCCGGCCGAAGGAAGTGTCACGCCGACAGCACCTATCCGAACTACCATTCCACCGTCTGGTACTAAGCCGGGAACCGTACTCATCCAAACACCACCTGGATGGAACGATGGAGGAGATGGCACGGCGTTTCAACCGACGCGAACCCGCCCACAAGGCTCGGTATCTTATACGACTATTACTCGTGGTGTACCAATAGGCTCTGGTGGCTCGGGAAGCGGCTCTGATGGCGGCTCAAATGGAGGATCAGGATCTGGTGGAGGAGATGACGAAGATGATGGTTCTGGGAGTGCCCAGGGCAGACCAGGCCAAGGTGGCGACGATGAATCAGGACCGCGACAGACTCTCACCATTCCTCCTGAGGGCGGAAACCCCGGTACTGTCCTTGTTCTGACACCTGAAGACCCCAACAACCCGCAAACTGGTAACAACGGCAAAGGCGATAATGGTGCCCAGGCTACTGGAGGATCCAGTGGTGGGAGCCAAGGTGGTTCAGGTGGTGGTTCAAACTCATCGAGTGGCGGAAATGGTCAGAACGGAGGCGGAGAGAGCTCCAACAATGGCGGATCTGGAGGTGGCTCCAACAACGGCAGCGGTAGCTCATCTGGCCGACCAGGTCAAGGGGGCAGCTCCAGCAGCGGAGGTTCCGCTGATGGCGACGATGACCCTGTACAAGGCGGTGTTCAGGGCTCCGGCTCTGGATCTGAAGGCGATGATGAAGATGGTGCATCAGGGAACGGAGGATCCTCAGGCTCAAACAACGGTAACGGATCTAGCAGTGGCGGATCATCAAGTTCTGGTGGTGGAAACACAGGCAGCGGTGGTGAGGGAGGAACCCAGGGCGGAGCTCAAGGTGGTTCCGATAGTGAAGGTGGCTCTGGAGGCAGTGGTACACGATCCGCTGGCTCTTCTTCAAGCACCAAGGGCGCTTCTAGTGGCGGCTCTGGCGGTAGCGATGGTCCAACATCTGGAGATACTGAGTCTGAAGGCGGTGGCTCAGAGGGCGGTTCAGATTCTGGCAATGGAAGCTCCGGTGGTACTGGATCCACTTCTGGAGGCAAAGGGTCCAGTGGAGATGACGATGACTCCGGGTCTGGAGGAAATGCAGCTGGAGGGGACAATGGTGGTTCGGGTCTGTCGTCCTCATCACGCAGAGCAAGTACTTCTCGGCGCCCAACAACTCGATCGCCAATCGTGAGAACATCGCCATCGACCTACGTCGTCACATCCAGCAGCACCGTCTTTACCATCACTGCCGACGTCGTCGAGACTCTCACAAATGCTGAGCCTCAGAGGACTCGTCGATCAAGCAGCACCCACCGTCTCACAGCTGGAGTCGAAGGCCTAGGCGGCACAGGAACTGCCGCGACCGACAGGACGACGTTTAGAAGACCTTCCAACAGTCGGTCTGCAGGATCTGTGGCCACTGCCTCTGGCGATGCTGAGTCAGATTCCCAACAGACTACACAGGCTCCTGGACGCCCTTCAAGTACGCGACGGGCTGGTGCTTCATCTAGTTCAGACTACTCTGGTACAGTCGACACGCGCATTCGTCCTGGAGGTAGTGGTCTGAGCTCTACACGCAGAGGAACTCCAACTTCAGGCCAAGCTTCTCGATCTGTCAAGGAAGAAACCACAATCGTTGATAGCGGTCCTGTCGAGACGAATGATCCTGGCTCTGATGCAGGGAAAGCCACATCATCTGGTGGAAACGCCGCCCAGAGCTCATCAGCTACCCGCTCGGGACAAGGATTAAGCGCTTCTCAATCTATTAGTACGCGAAGACCTGCCGCAGCGACTTCTTCGTCAGGTACTCCTTTCACTGCGAGACCTGCTGTCTTGCCGACTAACTCTGGTAATGCTGAAGTTGGAGGGACGTCGCAGGCTTCACAGAGAAGTAGCAGGTTAACTAGCTCGGCGTCGGTTAATAGGGAAACTCAATCAAGGTCAACGGCAGCTGGAAACAACGGTGGTGCTTCTTCAGACGATGCTGAGCCGACATCACAAGGATTGGGAGCTTCCATTGGCTCACAGTCAACTAGCGCTAGTCCCGCAGGCTCTTCAACAGCTTCAGCAAGATCTAGCGCGACAACATCTGGAGGCACATCACCTGTTGCAAGCACTAGAGATGGCGGTAGCTCGTCAACCTCAGGAGCCGCAACCGGTTCCTCAAGGTCTACCGCTTCAACTGCCTCGCGCGAGAGTTCCTCTGCGTCGGATGCTGGAAGTTCCCAGTCTGAGGCAGCTCGGGGCTCCAGCGCGGGTACATCGCCAGCGTCGCAAGGTTCAAGCCAGAGCTCAAGTGCTACCAGAAGAACTGAGGAACTCAATTTTGAGACCCTTATTGGTACTCAGAGTGTCCCAGAGTCAGATCGCGTGGAACAGCCTGGTGACACTTCGTCGACTCGTTCAGCGACAAGCAGTGGTGCCGGATTGACAGGTCAGCCAGCTGGGGGAGTCGGAGGCTCAACCACTGCTGGGCCAAACTCACAAACCACCGCTATTGATGATGATGGCACCGCGAAGACCTCTAGTGGAGAGGCACTTACTGGCGGACCTTCCGGTGGTGCTACATCTGGAAGTGCGGGTGAGAGCTCTGTGAGCGATGATTCTGATGCAGAGACCTCCGCCGCTTCTAGAGAACCCGGTTCTGAGACGGCATCTGATGATGCTCAAGAGACGGGAGACCCTACTGGTACCACTCAACCTGAAAACGGCGACACCAGCTTGGTCTCACCTCAAGTGCCAGTTCCTACTGATCCATTACCAGAAACCGGATCGAGCAGCCAGTCACTTACTGGCGGGGTCGAAGGCATATCCGCCATTAGTGACTCATCCTTCGAGTCTCCTGAGTTACCACTGCCAACTGCTGTATCGACTGGTCCCCTTCCTGACTCCAATCTGCTATCTACAGCAACCGATGAGGAGACGTCCGGGGAATCACCTGGATTTGAGGTTCCTACTGGCTCCCAGGCCGCGCCATCAGACGATGGTGGCCTTGACCCTGATTCAGGAGAGACCGCTACAGATGGGCCCACGCGCAGTGAGACTTCTGAGCCCGATTCTTCTTCTGACTCATCGGATGACGAAGCGTCTGAGACGGGGACTG
The DNA here is from genome assembly GCA_014824405.1 of Fusarium sp. NRRL 66896. Taxonomy (NCBI): domain Eukaryota; kingdom Fungi; phylum Ascomycota; class Sordariomycetes; order Hypocreales; family Nectriaceae; genus Fusarium; species Fusarium sp. NRRL 66896. Next base: position 4,979 of record JABEER010002261.1, read on the forward strand.
GAGATCCGGGTGAAACAGGTACTGGAGTATCAGGTGGAGCTACTCAGAGTGGCTCATCGGGTAATGGCGACGACGATGGCGCGAGCACCACAGTCGGAGCAGGTGCTGAGCCTTCTGACACAGACGTCGATACGGAAAGCGAGACCTCTGATCCTGATGCCACTACCGATAGCCCAGGACCTGGAGCTGGTACCATCACCGACGCATCTGGCGGAAACCCTACAGCGGGTATCCCAGCAGACAACAGTATGACTACTGATGCTCCTGATGGTGCATTGGCAACAATCACCGTCTTCAGAGCAGGTCGCGGCCCAGCCCGAACAACTCTCTACGTCCCTCCCCAAGCATCCAACGACCCATGGACAGTCGTCATCGAGACGCCAGTTTCAGAGACTCAATCTGAAGCTGCGACTGCTCGTGGAGACGGCGATATACTTGCTACCACTTCTGGTATCGGCGGTAATACCAATGTCACAATCTTCAGAGCTGGATCCAGCCCTGCAAGAAGGACTCTTTATGTACCTCCCAGATTTGCGAATGAGCCGGGTACGATTATCATTGAGACGCCAACTGTGACAGGTTTGTCTGTTATCGCAACTGCGACTGCGACTGGGCTTGAGACAACTGGTGTTAGACCGAACATCACGGTTTACAGCTCCGGTACTGCTTCCAGCAGGATCACTATCTATGTACCTCCTACCGCTTCAGATGGAGATGGATATATCATCATTGAGACTCCTGTTTCCGAAGCCGATCCAGATGCTAATGAGAGTGCTGAAGATGGCAGTGGTCCTACAGCTGGGTCGCCAGCTGGTATCGTCAATGTCACTGTCTACAGTTCCGGTACTGCGTCAGAAACACGAACCCTGTATATCCCCCCTACTGCCTCTGGCGAGGCTGGCACTATCATTATTGAGACCCCTGTATCCGATCCTGATACAGAAGAGACGGGAGGTAATGACGGAGGCAGCCAGACTACCGGCCTTGAACCTGGCGTCAGACCCAACGTGACGGTGTACAGTTCAGGTACTGCCTCAGAAAGGATAACTCTATACATCCCACCCACGGCATCGGGCGAAGCTGGAACCATTGTCATCCAAACGCCAGTCTCCGACGAAGATTCTGGTACTATAACCGGAGGTCCTGGAGACGAGAGCGGAAACACTGCCACTTCTGAAGACAGATCCGATGTAACCATCTATACAGAAGCAACTGGATCTACTGGAAACACTAGATACATCTCACCGACCGTTTCTGGAGAAAGAGGCACTTATATTATTGAGACGCTTGCCTCTGAAGCCGATGAAGAGACTGCTTCCAATGGCTCAGCTGAGATCACAGGCCCTGAAGCCTCGACCACACCAGTTCCCACCGATGAGGTCTCACCAGGCGACAGTGGAAATGTTACTCTCTACCGAGCTGGAGAAGGGTCAGAAAGGAGCACAATCTTCATCCCACCAGAAACCACCGGTGACCCATGGACAATTGTGATTGAGACACCAATCTCACAGACCGAATTGATAGAGACAGGAACAGCTTCAGGCTTCCAAACAACTGTCTCCGCTATCACCGGAAGCGCCAACTTGACCATCTTCAGAGCCGGTGCTGCATCTACAAGAAAGACTATTTACGTAGCACCCAAGACGTCAGGTGGTCCAGGAACTGTTATCATCGAAACCCCCGTTCCAAGAACACAGACCAGTGGTCTTACAGCTAATCCTGAAGCACAAACAACTGTTGGCGCTGGATCAAACACTACTATCTTTGTTCCGGGTACTGGGCCAGGAAGAACGACTTACTACGTTCCTCCTTCAGATCCGAATGACCCTGGTACCGTTTATGTTGAGACTCCTGTCTCTGGAGAAGAGACTGAAGAGCCCACTGAAGTTAGCGCTACAGGAACGGATGTTGCGCCTGGTAGTGGCATCAATGTCACCGAGTACAGTGGCGTGGCAGGGTCTGTTACCCGTACTATCTATATCCCTCCAACAGCACCTGGAGAGGATGGCATTATAATCATTGAGACGCCAACATCTGGGCCTGATGGTGGCTCTGATGAAACCACTGAGAGTCTATCTGGAGTCACAGTGATCGTGGCAAGGACTACCGTCACGGTGTATAGCGGTGGGCCTGGATCTGTTACAAGAACTGTCTACGTGTCGCCTACGGCTTCGGATGAAGCAGGTACCATGTACATTGAAACACCAATTGATGGTCCTTCGGTGACTGGAGATGACGAGGATACAATTGTAGCTCAGACAACTGTGACTGTCTTCAGCGGTGGTCCTGGATCAGTTACACGCACAGTCTATGTCCCGCCTACTGCTTCAGGAGAAGCAGGCACACTATTCATTGAGACACCAACTGGATCTGAAGCCACTGCCACCGGTGAAGAAGAAGTCATCTCAGCGACAAGAACTGTCACTGTATACACCGGTGTACCCGGATCAGTTACAAGAACCGTTTATGTACCACCAACAGCGATTGATGAGCCAGGTACTTTGTTCATTGAGACACCCGTCGATGGTTCCGGGGCGACAGCTACTGATGGCGAGGATGCCATCTCGGCAGCAACAACTGTCACGATCTTCAGCGGCGGCCCCGCTTCGGTCACGAGGACTGTGTATGTCCCGCCTACAGCTTCTGGTGAGGCGGGTACACTCATCATTGAGACGCCAACCGAAGGAGCTGCATCTACCGCTACAGACGACAATGGTGAAGATGCTATATCTGCTGCTACTACAGTTACTATCTTTAGTGGCGGTCCTGCATCCGTGACCAGAACGGTGTATATCCCACCTACAGCCTCTGGAGAAGCAGGAACTCTTATTATCGAGACTCCTGCAGATGGCTCTGAAGCCAGTCCGACGAGTGATGGCGGCGCAGAGGAAACTGAAGGTTCTACTGAGACAGGTGCTCCTACTGAAGCAGAAGAGGAAGCTATCTCAGCGGTGACTACAGTGACTATCTTTAGTGGAGGTCCCGCGGCAGTCACAAGAACTACTTACATCCCACCAACAGCTTCTGGTGAAGCCGGGACTCTCGTTATCGTGACACCTACTGGTGGATCGGATGCTAGTCCAACTGGCGGTGATGGTGATAGTTCTGAAACTGGGTCTATCACTGACTCTGATGAGATCACGGCGAGAACGACCGTCACGATCTTCAGCGGTGGTTCAGGCTCCGCTACTCGAACTATCTATATTCCTCCTACTGCCTCAGGCGAAGCTGGTACCCTTATCGTGGAGACACCCACGTCTGATCCAGACGACGATGATGACTCCAGCATCACTGGCACAGGTGCTAGTGGCCCAACTGCAATCGTCACTCCTGAAGGTCCAGGTAATGTCACCATCTATAGTGGTGGACCTGCTTCGTCAACAACCACTCGTTTTATCCCTGCCACTGCGTCAGGAGAGCCCGGTACTGTGGTCATTGAGACCCCAACAGCTGGACCTCAAGCTACAGGCATCGGAAATGTCACTATCGTCACTGGAGGCCCTGCTACAGTCACTCAGACTCGGTATATCCCTGCCACAGCGACTGACGAGCCTGGAACTATTGTTATTGAAACACCGACTTCTCAAGTTGATGAAGAAGGAAGTGCAGGAAACACAACTATCTACAGTGCCGTCTCCGCTACTGGTACTCGTACTATCTACATCCCACCCACAGTATCTGGCGAGCCTGGAACCGTCATCGTTGAAACACCTGCGGTAAGAGCCGTGACTGTCTATACAGATGGTCCTGCTTCTACCACCCGAACTCTCACAATTCCGGGTACTGCCTCAGGCGATCCCGATACGATTCTCATCGAGACCCCAACTTCAGGTTCAGGCTCTGGTCCTGCCAATGTCACTGTATACACGGGTGTCTCTGCGACTGTCGCCACAACCCGTTTCGTTCCTGGTACAGCATCAGATGAGCCGGGAACTTTCATCGTTGAGACGCCAATTGGCAGTCCAACTTACGTGACTGTCTACAGTGGTGGACCAGGTACAGCTGTTACAACGATCTATCTAACGCTTAGTGCATCCGGTGACTCTACCACCATGATCATCCAGACTCCTACTCAAGGATCTGAGGAGTCTGCCACGGGTGAGGATGAAAGCGTCAATGTCTCCGAAACTGGTAGCCAGATTGCTACGCCTTCTTCCGCTGGCAATGTTACTATCTACAGTGGAGGCCCTGGCACAGTTCGACAGACCATCTACACCCCGCCTACAGCCTCTGGTGAACAAGGAACTGTGATTATTGAAACACCGACATCAGTACCAGATGTTGAGGCGTCCGAAACAGTTGCTCCTACAGGTATTCGCAATGTCACTATTGTTAGTGGCGGCCCTGGCACAGCCACGAGAACTATCTATATCCCACCAACGGCATCTGGAGAGGCCGGAACTATTGTCATCGAGACGCCAACTGACTCTGATGATGATACCTCAGCCACTGAAACTTCCGAAGAGGCTGCAGCTACGACGATTGCTCCTACGGTATCCGGAGGCAATGTCACAATCATCAGTGGCGGTCCAGCCAGCGTTACAAGGACAGTGTATATCCCACCTACTGCATCTGGCGAGCCAGGAACAGTTATCATCGAGACTCCCACTGGTGATGAGAATAGTGGCGTGCCTGAGACTGGAACCATTACAGAGGCTCCGGGCACATCGGCGTCTCGTCGTGGCAACGTCACCATCTACACTCAAGCTCCGGGAACAGCTGGTGGAACATTCTACTTCCCACCTGACGACCCAGAAGAGTCGGGCACTGTCATCATTGAGACACTACCTGGTGATGCCGAGGAAACTGAGGCCGGGTCTTCTGAAAGCTCAGTCGCTACAACTGCTGGTGGCCGAGTCAATACCACGATCTTCAGCGGTGGTCCAGTCACTGCCCCGCAAACTTTATACATCCCAGCCACGGTATCTGGAGAGCCAGATACCGTGCTTGTTGAGACACCAACCACTGGTCCAGAAGTAGAGCCGTCAGAATCAGCGACTGGCCAGAGATATACAACCATCTTTGGTGGCGGCTCTGGAACAGCCACCAGGACCATCACTATTCCTGCTACTGTGTCTGGTGAGTTGGACACTGTTCTCATAGAAACTCCCACTGGTGCTGCTGCCGATATCACGATCACAAGAGGAGGGCCTGTCTCAGTCGCCACGACTATCACCATTCCCGGTGCGCCTGGTGAACCTGATACAGTTCTTATCGAAACACCAACTGAATCTGGCGATGCTGAGCCATCGGAGACTGGAAGCTGCGCCGGTGAAGTGACTTCCACTCGCGGTGGACCAGTTACGGCTGCGACAACGATCACTATTCCTGGTCAATCGGGGCAGCCAGACACCGTTATCGTTGAAACTCCTACAGGATCCTCCTCCGATGAACCGACTGAGACTGGAGACGGTCCAGTGGAGGTGACTTCGACTCGAGGAGGACCGGCAACAGCAGCAACAACTATCACTATTCCTGGCCAATCAGGCGAGCCAGACACCGTTATTATCGAAACGCCTACAAGATCCTCCGATGATGAAACGACAGAGACCGGAGACAGCCCAGGAGAGGTAACTTCAACACGAGGAGGACCTGTAACAGCAGCGACTACTGTAACCATTCCTGGTGAATCGGGTGAGCCGGACACGGTCATCATTGAGAATCCAACAAGTTCGAATGAGCCTTCGGTAACTGGTGGTGTCCAAGAGATTACTTCCACTCGAGGTGGGCCTGTGACAGCTGCTACAACTATTACGATCCCTGGTGAATCAGGTCAGCCTGATACCGTTATTGTTGAGACACCTCGTTCTTCTGATGAGGATGGGCCATCTGCAACTGAAGATGGTCAAGATGAGGTTACTATCACTCGGGGCGGGCCTGTGACTGCTGCCACGACAGTGACTATTCCTGGAGTATCTGGTGGACCGGATACTGTTTATATTGAGACGCCTAGCCAGTCATCCGCAGGAACTGCAGCTGTTCAAGAGGTTACTATCACGCGAGGTGGCGCTGTAACGGTTGCTACTACAGTGACTATCCCTGGAGTATCTGGAGAGCCGGATACTGTGTTAATTGAAACACCAACTCAGTCCTCTGATGAACCTACAGGAACTGTCGTTCAGGAAGTCACAATTACTCGAGGTGGCCCTGTGACGGCTGCTATTACAGTGACTATCCCTGGAGTATCTGGCGGTCCCGATACTGTTTACATTGAGACACCTACAGAGTCTGCCAATGGTTCTGTAGGAACCGGGGCTGTTCAGGAGGTTACCATTACGCGAGGTGGCCCTGTTACAGCTGCTACAACAGTCACCATTTCTGGCGTATCTGGAGGACCAGATACTGTTTATATCGAGACGCCTACCGAATCTGCTGGCGGGGGTAGTGAGACAACAGTAACTGGTGCCGTTGAAGAAATTACTATCACAAGAGACGGCCCAGTCACGGCGGCAACAACAGTCACCATCCCTGGTGTTTCTGGAGGACCAGACACTGTTTATGTTGAGATACCTACGGAGTCCGCTACTGGAGGTACAGAGTCGCCGGTAACCGGAGCTGTTCAAGAGATTACTATCACAAGAGGCGGTCCCGTCACAGCTGCGACAACAATTACTATTCCCGGTGAATCTGGAGGACCAGATACTGTACTGATTGAAGTGCCGACCGAGTCTGCTGAGAGATCCTCAGAAACTGACTCTGTTCGGGAAGTCACTATTACAAGAGGTGGTCCAGTTACAGCTGCAACAACACTGACTATTCCTGGTGAATCTGGTGGACCAGACACTGTGCTGGTCGAGACTCCCACTAGCTCTTCTGGTGATGACGATGGGATCTCTGCGACTGGTACTGCTCAAGGAGAAGTTACCATTACTCGGGGCGGTCCAGTCACAACCGCTACAACGCTCACCATACCTGGAGCTTCGGGCCAGCCAGATACCGTTGTCGTCGAAACCCCAACTGAGTCTGCTAGCAAACCATCAGAGACGAATGATAACGGGGAAGAAGTCACCATTACTCAAGGTGGTCCTGTCACAGCTGCAACTACAATCACTATTCCGGGTGTATCAGGCGAGCCAGATACCGTCATCATCGAGACGCCGACTGGCGCATTTGAGACTCCCAATAACGCTCTGGCCAACGTCACTGTATATAGCGGCGGCCCTGTCTTGGTTACTCGTACCATATATCTTCCGCCAGATGCATCGGGTGAGGCTGGCACTATTGTTATCGAGACACCAGATGGTTCTAGTCCCACAGAGACCGCCCGTGGACCTGGAAATGTCACCATTTACACTGGCATTCCTGGAACAGCTACGAGAACCGTCTTTGTACCTGCTACAGCTTCAGGAGAGTCAGGCACCATTCTAATCGAGACACCAACTGGTTCCTCTGGTGATGAGGAGACCACAGGAAGCATTGTTGCAACAGCGACAGGACCTCTCACTACCTCTGAGGGCAGACCCAATACTACCATCTTCAGCGGTGGATCAGGCTCATCAACAAGGACAATCTACTTCCCGCCAGCTTCCGATGGCCCTGATGGCCTTGGAACCGTTGTCATTGAGACACCAACCTCTGGTCCTGAAGAGGAAGATCCTGAAGCAACAAGCAGTGCCATTTCTGCTGGTGTACCTGCCAATATCACGCGTATCGTCGGAGGTCCTGCTTCAGTGACCACAACAATCTACATCCCCCCTACTGCCTCTGGTGAGCCAGGCGTAGTGATCATTGAGACACCGACGTCAGGTCCCGAGGATGAGACAACGGCGAGTGAGACTGCTGCAAACACAGCGTTCCCTGTTGGAAGACAGAATGTCACTCTGTACAGCGGTGGCCCAGGCACGGTTGCAACAACAATCTACTACCCGCCTGCATCAAGCAACCCTGATGAGCCAGGAACCGTGGTGATCCAGACTCCAACAGCTGGCCCTGAAGAGGAGACACCATCAGCTTCTGCAAGTGAAGCTGTTACGCCAATCCAGAACATTACTCGCATCGTGGGAGGACCCGCGTCTGTCACAACGACGATCTATATCCCTCCCACTGCATCTGGCGAACCTGGTGTAGTCATTATTGAGACGCCGACAACCAGTCCCGAGGACGAAGAGACATCTTCGGTATCTATTACCGAAACTGCTAGCGATGGAGAAGCAACTGGCATTCCTAACGTTACCCGCTACGTTGGCGGTCCTGCTTCTATCACAACAACCATTTACATCCCACCAGCATCATCTGGCGAGCCCGGAACTGTCCTCATTCAAACACCTTCCGCCGCACCTGATGAGACTACCACATCTACCCCATCAGCTGAGTCGCCAAGTGATCTTCCAAATGTCACCCGCTATGTCGGTGGCCCAGCTTCTATCACAACAACATACACAATTCCCCCTGCCTCGTCTGGAGAGCCAGGAACAGTAGTTATCCAAACGCCTTCTGCCAGTCCTAGCGAGAGCGAGGCTTCCACTCCAGCAACTGGATCACCAACTGAACTTCCAAACGTCACCCAATACGTCGGTGGTCCAGCTTCAATTACGACGACCTATACCATCCCTCCAGCCTCACCTGGAGAGCCAGGCACTGTTGTTATCCAGACCCCGACCGCCAATCCTGAATCAAGTGCTACGTCTTCCCCATCAGCTGAAGCGCCAACTGAAATTCCAAATGTCACTCGTTACGTCGGCGGCCCAGCATCAGTCACTACGACCTATACAATCCCCCCAGCTTCATCTGGAGAGCCAGGCACGGTGGTCATTCAGACTCCCTCGGCTAGTCCCGCTGCAGAGACAACATCTAGTGAGGCTATCACAAGTGTTGAGTCTCCAAGTGCAATCCAAAACGTGACTCGCTTCGTCGGAGGACCTGCATCAGTCACGACAACAATTTACATTCCTCCCGCTTCTTCTGGTGAACCCGGCACGATACTCATCCAAACACCAAGCTCTGCTCCTGAGGAGACTTCATCAACAGAAACCGCAAGCACAACAAGACCACCAACAGTTGCACAGAACACAACCATCTTCGCCGGTGGAGCAGGCTCAACTACACGAACCATCTACATCCCCCCTGTCTCAGAAGGCGAGCCAGGAACAGTCCTCATCGAAACGCCAACTGCCAGTCCCGCAGCTTCAACCACGCCTATCAGTGGAGCACCAGAAGGCATTCCAACAACTTCCACTCCAATCGTTGCAGGTACCAATGTCACCATCTTCAGAGCTGCTCCCGCCACAGCTACAGCTGGACGAACGCTGTACGATCCACCTACAGCAGCTGGAGAGCCGGGCACTATTATTGTTGAGACAATGGTCGTAACGCCAGTGGAATCTTCGACTTCTGGCTCAGCTGCGCCGTTGAGTATGGAGAGTCCTGTTTTCACAACTCTGAGTGGTACTTCAACAAGCTCTGCTGCTGCTAGTTCTTCAAGCACTACTAGTGCAGCAGCGGTTGGTCCTACAACCAGTTCTTCTGCTGTCGCTTCAACTTCAACTACGAGTAGCGCGGCGGTAGCGGCAAGCTCATCGAGCAGTGCCGCTGCGGCCGCTGCTTCAAGTTCTTCTAGTGCTGCAGCAGCAGCGGCTTCAAGCTCTTCAGCCGTTGCAGCAGCCGCCAGTTCCTCGAGTAGTACAGCAGCTGCTGCTGCCTCAAGCTCATCCAGTGCCGCCGCCGCTGCTGCATCGTCAACATCAAGCGCAGCTCCAGCACCAGCTACTACAAGCTCAACCAGTGCTGCAGCTCCAGTGATCACCTCCTCCAGCAGCGCAGTCGTCCCTGTTGTCGTCACAAGCTCCAGCAGCACCACCAGCACAAGCATGATGCCTCAGCTCGCCTTTGGCCCAACATTCGACTGCGATGGTTTCGGCTATACCGTCGCAAGTCTTCTCGCCAACACTCTCACGCGCGTCAATCTCAACACTGGTGCACGAACAGATATTAGAACAGGTATTGGTCCTGGCGGTCCAATCAACGGTATCGGTTTCAACAAGCTTGATAACTACATATATGGCTTTTATCAACAGCCGCTTGTTAATGCCTTGCTTTGTGGTCTTCTGGGCTGTAAGCGATCGGGACTTATTCGTATCGCTAAGGATGGTCGATGGGAGGTTCTTGATCTTGTCATTGGTACGAATGCTATTAGTATGGGTGATGTTGATGATCAAGGGCATTTCTGGGTGTCGGAAGGTGGAGGACGATGGTGGTGTATTGATTTGAGGCCGACTAGCAGCACTTTCGGCAAGGTTCTGAGCTCTGGCACGTCGAATACCGATCTCCTCTCTGGAGTCGGTGACTGGGCGTACGTTCCCGGAGGAGGCAACTATCTCTATGCCCTACAAGCATCAGTCATCGAGTCAGGCCTCCTTCGAACAAACATCGTTCGCTGGTCCACGGCCACGCAAAAGTGGGAGCGTTACCAATCCTACCCAGGCCTCGTCCTCACAGCGCTCAACCTCGTCTGGGGCGCCGTCATGGCAGCACCAGATGGCACACTCTTCGCACAAGAGTCAGTACTGGGTCAAACGTGGAAGTTCTCACTCTTTTCCACTGCAAACCCGACACCTATTCCAGGTGGTGCAATTCTGAACTTGCTAGGATCGGATGGAGCCAAGTGCGCAGGTGCTTTAGTTTCATGATTCGAAGGATAACGAAAGCGGCAAGATTGTAACAAGGCCGCGGGTTAGACGCATGTACTGCCTTTTTTTTTCTTTTGTACTAGTCAAGCGGTCTGCATTTTCTTTTCTATGTACTAGTTAGCGATCACTACATGATCAACTATTTCTTTTCTCCAACTCATGTCGCCTTCGCGGGTGCAGATGCAAGCGTAGTAGAGCAAACGCAGCCCTGTCCTCCAATGCTAGTCACGGGAGGAGCATTGCAAGTAGCTTCGGTAGTCCAAGAAGCATAAGTAGACGTAGGTTCCTCAGAAACAACATCAGCCCTGACAAGAACAGGGATGATCTGACCGGTCGCAAGTCGGAAAGGTCGATGGTTAAGAGCTTGGAGAAGCTTAGTGATTTCACCAGAGTGACTGCTAATGCTGGTCCAAACAGCATTATCACTTGTGAAGATATCATCGAGAACTTCCTTGCTTCGCGCCAATTGGTGTTCACCAGTCTCGCCCTTCTTTCCAGTCCAGAGCTTGTCCTTGTCGGAGAAACCCTTCTCGAACTTGATCTTTTTGGCGAGGGTCTTGATGAAGCTCTTGCTGCGACGGTGATCGCATGTTCGGATGCTGACGCCCTCGCGGAGAAGCTCCTTAACATTGGGACGAAGGGTTTGTCCTTGGGGAGTTTCAGGCTCTGGAAGGTTTCCACGGCGGTCTCGACGCAGCGGGCGAGAGGAGAGGTGTAGTATGAGTCGAAGAATGGCATGCCTTCGTTCTCAAAGCGGGTCTTGAAGTAGGCGTTTGCCTTGTGAGCTTCGGCCTCGCCTGCGGGTGTGAGGAGAGGATCCTCCCATGTCGCTGTGGCGTTGCCGGACTGAAGACCCCAGTAGCACTACAGAGGTCAGCTCGAGAAGTAGGAGTATTGAGTGAGGCAACTTACGTTCCAGGCGGGAGTTCCGTAAAAGGACTCAGCGGCGTTGTGCCAACCCTCACCGTGTCTTCCCATGACAAGAACCTTGTAGCGCGTCTTATCACGACTAGCATTGCGGTTCAGGTGCTTGACATACTGCTCGAAGCGCTCCCACTGAGTCTTGTAGCCCTTTCGGGGGTTCTTGGGGTCAGTGGGATAAGTGCGGTTCAAGAGACCAAAGTTCCATTGAGCCTGATTCGTTAGTATGTGAGTCTGGGTGAGGTGAGAGGAGACCTTACGTAGTCAAAGCCAGTAGGGTTAGTGGCAAGATCATCTTGCAAGAAGAACCCTTCAACGGAAGTATACTTGATCTCCTTGTTCTTAGCAAAATGCCAATCCGCAAGAGCAGGCGGCGCAAAGGCCAGAAGCGCAGAGACGGTAGTGAACTTCATGATGCTCGCAGCTCAATTGCCAACGTCCAAGTCATGGGTGAATGACCTGGGCAAATGAGCATCTTTATACCTCATAACGCCGGACACTTCGCCGATTTGACAGGTTCATGCCAGGGTACCATCGCGTGTTTACCCCAAGCTTAAGAACAGTTGAGATGCATCTATTCCCGTCCGGGGAATCTTGGCCCGAGCAGGTCCACGATTAAGGCAAAGATCGGAGCCAATGGATCAGGAACGTGCCGAGCAAAGTGGAGTTTTGGCAGGGTCTCTTGGGATAAAAGGATGAAATGAGATCCGGGTTCTCGGTCACAGAATGAGATAGTCAAAAGACTAGATGAAGAAAATGGAGAAAAATGACATTCATTTGGACAGTCAGTGATGAGAGATTGGTGTTTTTGACAAAAACGTAGTGTTGCTAGCGTGGTTGTTGTTTGCATGTGACAGGGGTATATCAAGACCTTTAAAAGACAAACAGTCTCGTATTCCATCCTTCGTTCATTCAATTATTGTCCTTGCTTGCGTATGCATTTCACGGTAATAACATGGATTAAAGCAAACATATTTAATTTATTCGTATTCACAGACAGTTACCTAAGCTTTATTGACCTCATCTCATATTCGTTAAATTGGCAGCGTATAAACGGACCAATCAAATCACTCACAAAATTGTTAGGCCAACCAACGCTCATCCATTAACTTCCAGCAGCTCAGTTAAGTAAAGTTACGTAGAACCATCACCTCACTGAGGCTCCTTAATCTTAAAAAAGACATTCATCACCGCTTCTTCTTTTTGGTCTTTCATTTTTTTAACTTGGACTTATCAACATCACTCACTAAAAAGTCATCGCTATTGCTGTATCTCTGTCGTATCTTCTCTCGCTACCATGTCTTCGACTGACCCCACTAACCCCTCGATTGACGATGAGCTTCATCTTGAGGGTGAGCCTGCTCCTGAGCTCCTCGAGGGGCGCATTTGGGTCGACGGCTGCTTTGACTTCTTCCACCATGGTATTTACTCTTTCTCTCTCATCTCGCTCAGTGATACTGACGATATCAGGCCACGCTGGCGCTATTGTGCAGGCCCGCCAATTAGGCGATGAGCTTTACGCTGGCGTTCACTCAGACGAGGCCATCCTCGCCAACAAGGGCCCTACAGTCATGAACCTCGCAGAACGGTAATTCCAACTCATTTTTACCTGTCAAGCGACAGATTTACTGACATTTCCAGACTCGCCGCTACTGACGCTTGTCGCTGGGTTACACGTTCAGTCGGCTACGCACCCTACGTGACTTCTCTCCCCTACATCTCCCACTACGGCTGTAAATACGTCGTGCACGGCGACGACATCACTTCGGATAGCGATGGCAACGACTGCTACCGATTTGTAAAGGAGGCTGGTCGATTCAAGGTGGTTAAGCGCTCACCTGGTATCTCCACCACCGATCTCGTCGGTCGCATGCTTCTCTGCACAAAGACGCACTTCATCAAATCTCTCGAGAAGAAGCTCGCTGGTGAAGAAGGCGGCGGCACATCGGAGGAGCGCATCGCTGAAGGACAACAAATGCTGGAGCGCATGAAGCTGTATGCGACAGATGCCTCTGGCAAAGCACCCGGCGCCGAGGTATTCTTCTGGAAAGCGTCGCAGGTCGCTAAGGCGGAGGAGGGTGAGGAGGAAAGGGGCAGTTTCCGCCAACTTATTGAGGGACCCGGACCTAAGCCCGGCCAGCGCGTCGTGTATGTTGATGGAGGTTATGATCTCTTCTCCAGCGGACATATCGAGTTTCTGCGCCAAGTCCTCCTTGAGGAAGAAAAGCTCGCTCGTAAAGATGGTTGGTATTCCGAACAAGCCGTAAACGAGCGTCTCGGCAAGGGTGAAGATTATCCCCCCGCGTACGTCGTAGTAGGCGTGCACGAGGACGAGGTCATCAATCAATGGAAGGGAATCAACTACCCCATCATGAACACCTTCGAGCGCGGTCTCTGCGTCCTGCAGTGCAAGGTAAAACAACCCCCCCAATACTACCCCAGACCTGAAAATCACTAACCATTTAAATCACAGTACATCAATGCCGTCATCTTTGGCGCACCCTTCGTTCCCACAAAGACTTACCTAAACACCCTACCGCGCGGCACCCCAGACGCCGTGTACCACGGCCCTACATCCTTCATGCCCCTGACATACGATCCGTACACAGCACCCAAAGCGATGGGGATCTACCGCGAGATCGGCGAGCACACGTTCGCCCACGTCAACGCTGGTGAAATCGTGCAGAGGATCATGAAGTCGAGGGATATGTACGAGGCGCGCCAGAGAGCAAAGGGCGCGAAGGCAAGTGTTGAAGCAGCGGCGCGCCAGAGGGAGATTCTGGAGGAGGAGCAGCGGAAGAAGGAGGCTGAAAGGGCGTAGGGCGTGGATGTGGTGATGGTGTGAAGAAAAGCCGGTAATTGGCGGTAAAGAAGGTGCCCTTTCAACAGGGAATCCTAAGACATGGGGGATAAAAAGTACAGTATAGAGTAATCAGTTGATCATGATACCTAGAAATGACGAGTTCTGCAAGTCTATTGTGATTATACCCTTGCTATCGTACCTTTTTACCCTAACATCTCGATAGAGTGACATGAAATCTCCACGCCACGAACATATAGGACCGATCATCGATAAGGAAGCAGTAATGTGACCTCAAAAGAAACTCTTTATCATTCCTTGCCAATGCGTTCCAATTGGAGGACACGACCTCACTGCTCCGAGGGGCGGTAACAATGGCAATTGACGGCTAGCCACGGTGTGCATGCGCAATTCCGCCCTGCCAAGATGAGAATTCTATCAAGGTTTCTTGTCTGTCAGAATTGACAAGCAGGGATTTTATGGCACATGACTATCTACTGCATAACCTGTATTATCTCTGACATGAGAATAGGTGAGTATTGATTCATTGGTTGGTTGTGTTATCTTGTTGATAGCCAATTGTTTAAGGCAGTGGAGACTTGACGTTTGACAGGAGTTTGTTCCGCACTGGAAGAGCCGGTGCTTGGACCGGGTAATTTTGGTGGAATATGCAGTCGTGTAAGCGATCTCGATAAGCAAGTTCCAGAAGAGTCATGTGTCTTATTCTCAACAAATTCCAAGCTTCACCACTTGGCAACAATACCAATGCAAAGCCATTTATCCAATTCTTCATCAATGGCATAACCCATCAGTGAATTATACGCCAACTATAACCTTCGTTATTATAATCTTCGTAATCTTCCAGAAGCATCATCAGTGGAACCTCTTTCATCATTCCAAACCGGCGGCTCCCATCCACCACGTCAAAAAGGCTGTGTGGAGCACTCGCCACCTACTTAAAAGAGCCTAGTCCAATGGCCTATCGATATCATGAAAAAAAAGTTCGAGAAAAGAAAAAAAAAAAACACCATCGCCGGAGCCGAGCACCGCGCGGGCAGAGGCGGTCTATCCGGGCCCGCGAGCGGCGGATATTTTTCTGCCCCAGCTCGTGACTCTCCCGAACGAACAAAGTGGAGTACGGATAGCGGAGGGGGAAACAGTCATACACGGGGTAGTTTGTTAGTTTGGCTTTCCGTACTTACGTATATAAAGTTTGTCTCTGCTCTTTTGTCTTTGTTTGCTTTCTTTATAGACCTCTCATTGTGAACTCCGATCTCGCTCTCTTCCTCCTTACATTGACTCAAAAGAATCCATTGACCAAAAGTCATTCACCCAAAGAATCCATTCACTCAGAACATTCACTCGAACTCCAACTTCAGCAATCATGGCTCCCTCCGCCGTCGAAACCCAAGACGTCAACCTCACAGCCGCCGCAATCCACAAGAAAGAACTCGCCCAACCCACCGTCAACGGCACTCCCCAAGTCCAGGCTCCCCTCGACGCTTCAAAGCTCACATACACATACACACAATCCCCCCGCTCCGTCCCCGATGAAGCAAACGCTCACTCCGGCGACGAGACCATCGCCACCGACCACATGGTCCTCGCATCCTGGAAGGCTTCCACCGGCTGGGCTGCCCCAGAGCTCAAGCCCTACGGACCGCTGAGTCTCATGCCCACTGCCTCTGTGCTTCACTACGCTACGGAGTGCTTTGAGGGTTTGAAGGTTTATCGTGGTTATGATGGAAAGCTCCGTATTTTCCGTCCTGATCGTAATGCTGCGCGTCTTCGCATGTCGGCGAACCGTATCTCCCTTCCTATCTTTGAGCCCGCTGAAGTAGAGAAGCTCATGATTTCTCTTCTCTCTGTTGACGGTACAAAGTGGCTTCCCGCCGATCGCGCTGGGAGCTTCTTGTACATCCGCCCAACCATCATCGGCACAGCTCCTCAGCTTGGCGTCTCTGCTCCCAAGGAAGCCCTCCTCTACATCATTGTGACATTCATGCCCCGCATGGACGCTCCCCCCGGCGGAATGCGTCTTCACACATCCCCCGACGACATGGTGCGCGCCTGGGTCGGTGGCTTCGGATATGCCAAGGTCGGCGCCAATTACGGTCCTTCTCTGCTCGCCACGGCTGATGCACGAACCCGTGGATTCCACCAGATTCTCTGGCTGTACGGTTCTCAGGGCGAGTGTACCGAGGCTGGAGCCAGTAACTTCTTTGTTGTCTGGAAGCGAAAGGATGGTAAGAAGGAGATCATCACTGCTCCTCTTGATGACAAGCTTATCCTTGATGGTGTCACCCGTCGAAGCTGTCTTGAGCTGGCTCGTGAGCGTCTGGGTGATGAGTATGAGATCACTGAGCGAAAGTACACCATCGCTGAGGTCGTTGAGGCCGATGCTGAGGGTCGTCTGATTGAGTCTTTCGCTGCTGGTACTGCTGTAAGTTTGCCAATTAATACCACGACAAGAACCTTGCTAACAATATTAGTACTTCATCTGCCCCGTTTCCCAGATCCACCACCGTGGACAAGACATCAACATCCCCATGGGCGCTGAGGGTGAAGCCGGCGAGGTCACCAGCAAGATCAAGGGCTGGCTGGGTGACATCATGTACGGTCGCACAGAGCACCCCTGGGGCGTTGTCATCCCCGAGAAGAAGCAGTAAATTGCCGATTCAAAAGTGCATTTCAAGGTGCATTAAAAGTTGATTCATGGGACGGCGTTTAGCGGTGTTTGTTGATACACAAAAGAGACCAGGTTGGTCATGGGCACATGCATTGACAAAGACGGATATGATAGGTGCAGATAGTTAATGAGATACGAAATAGACGACCAGTTGAAAGTCAGCTTTGCTACTGTACATGGCCAATCGAACATGATACTGCTGACACCAAAATAACCCACACATTGCTTCCATAGTACATCGAAGAGATCAATTATCGAAGAGATCCTGCATCATCTTCAACGTCTGGCTCTGGATCTCAGCCTTGAACTCCTGCATATACGGGTTAGTATTAATTGATCAGCTGCAGGATACCAGCATACCTTGTCAACTTCATTCAGCAGCCGACACTTTTCCTCCACGATGGCCTCCGCCTGCGCCTTAAACTCCTCACCAGCCTTCAAAGCTTCCTCATCAACACCATTCTGGCCACTACCTTGATCGCTGAGCTCTTTGTTCAGTTCCTTCCAAGCCTGTTCTTCAGTCGCACAGCATTCATCCTATTCGACACTGAGGCGAAGAATCTCTTCTCTCGCAGTAGCAATTTCTTCTTGGAGGTTCTTCAAATGAACAGCGACGTTTGCTCGGGGGTGCCCTTCATGGTCATTGTGGTGACAAAGTGTAGCTGATAGCGGGTAGGCGATGTTGGCGTACAACTGTTTGGATTGCGACAAAGTCTGGGCGGATTTCTCAGCGAAGCGGGCTGTCTTGGCCTGCACCTCTCCATGCGCTTTTACAAGGTGATTAATCGCAGAGCTGTGTAGTGACATACCCATTCGAGCATACGATTCTGTCTTTTCTTAGAGGACGAGGCGCAAGATTGTGGACCAGAAACTCGCCTCGAAGCAGCGAAGCCTGATCATTGCTCTTGGGTGCATGAACGACCTTGCTTTCAGGCTTTGAAGCGGTCAGGCTTTTTCCAAGACAATCGTGAACCTGCTGGTAGATGTTGTGGTAGGGAATAGGCCCGATGGAGGAACTTGTCGCTGGAGTATCGTCGTCACGCAGGCGATCTCGCAGGGTCGAAGGGCAACCATCTTCCTCTAGACTTGAGGTGGAGGTAAGGAAATGATTATGTGCAGACGCCATGATTGCATCAAATCTTCTACAAGAATTGCGCTTGTAAGAGACAGAAAATATTCGTAGGAGAGAGGCGAGAGTTGCAGTTTGAGCCAGCAGTGGCAGGTGTCGATGCCAATGAGGAAGCAATCCGTCGCGCCTGCCTGCGTACCTTCAACATTCACCAAACACATCCGCATTGTGTGGAAACCTGCAAATTCCAATATCAATCTTTCAATTTTTATTCAGAATCATATTGATCGTGATTCATGTATGCCTGTGCCTTAGAAATGCCCCTCCTGTTGTGGTATCAATTCCATCACCAAATTACCCTACGGCTCTGTCGTGCATTTTGTCTCCCAGTCCTCAAACGCCATATCACGACCAGCAGACTTCCTCCAGACTCACTGAAAATAACTCAATTCCGTCGTTTTTCTTTTGCTGCTCATCTCTTTCCCTAAGCCTTGATCTTCTTCCCAATTGCCTCAACTATACTCTCCCAAGTAACCATCGCACCATTCCCAACATCACCACAAGCCAAATTCTTCGATATCGGTCTCAAAACCTCAAACCAACCATTCTCCCCACCCCATTCCTCCTCCAAAACTCGAAGCTGTCTCGCAGTGATAGGATGATTCCACATACAAGTGTTCATCGCCGGCGCGACAAGAATCTTCTTCTTAGCCCCATCAACAGTCCCCGAAACATCCCAAGCTCGAACAACAGACGTCAAGAGATTATCGCACATGCCGTTAACAATTTTAGCCATAGTATTCGCGCTCAACGGCGAAATGACCAAGACATCCGCCCAGCGTCGTAGCTCAATATGTAAAATCGGCGCATTACGTTTCCAAGGCTGCGCCCACTCATGCGCATCTGTGTAAACAGCATCGACATTCGGAAGACGAGAAATTTGATCCACGGTTGGTTGTTCAAGGCTTTGACCAGAGAGGAATTCCGATGCTGATTGTGTGAGGATAAGACGGATGGAGATGTTGTGTTGTGATTTGAGACCATTTATAATCTGGACGAGTTTAATTGTCGCAACGGAGCCAGAGGCGGCGAGGAGGATATGACGCTTGCCATCGCCTCGGGCCTGTTCGAGAACTTCAGTTGAGTTGCGCATGTAGTGATCGTGATGGGCGTCGTGCCCGTGTTGAATCTTGTGAAGCATTGAGATGGAGTGAGATGCGACGATGCTTTTGTCAGCGGTCTTGGCGAGATTTGATAGGGTTTGATGCAGTTGAGTGGAGTGTTGTCACTTTATGACCTCAGCTTCAAATATGAGTTGTATGAGTGATAGATATAGTTTTAAAAATTAATTGACTGAGTTGCTAATTGAGAGTCAATCTTTACAGAAATCTTTGGAATTTACAGCAGACGGGAGCTTTATCTAATTGACCCCGCCATCAGCCCCGCGTCATATGATGAACTCTGAGGATATCACGAGCCGAATCGCAAGTGCACAAAGCGTCTTTGCAGTGCCGACTGAACCTAAGAATGAACTGATTATAATAGCGTGCTTACAGAATGTTCTGGCCAACGTTTAACGCATTGGTAAGAGCGTTAGTAATTGGCAATGCTATGTTCTACAGTGGGAGAAGCTGTTGTGAGCTTTGTGAAGCTGCCTAGCCCAGCCGACAAGCAATCCAAGTTGATATCAAACATTTCGAACCTAGCAAGAGATAGGTGCCCTGAATTGAACAATAAAATACACTGGAGTAAAATCTCAGCCAAACTGATTGTCATTCTAACATCACCATGGGCAAACATGGCAATGTTGATAAGCCGCAATCACCTCTTCGCTGATTGGCCACATCGCCACTGATATCCGGGGATCGGCATCGGAACATCCTTGACATCACTAATCCCATCCAAAACTTCCGCCATCTCCAACACTCCAAATCCATTGCGCATCTCCATTCTCTCACCACAACTTTCTCCCTCACAGCCGTCACAATGTTTGCGCGAACAGTAGCTTCAGTACGCACTCCCACCCCCACCATTACTATCCAATAACTGACCCTTCTGCAGTCCCTCCGACAAGCCGCCCGGCCTGTCGCCGTCCGCTCAACAGCTCCTCTCTTCCGCACACCAATCTCCCCCCTCACACCCTTCCAAGCCCGTCTGCTCTCCGACCAAACCCGCTCCGCAATTGACAAAGCCGTATCATCCGCCCCCGTCGTGCTCTTCATGAAAGGAACACCCGAGACACCGCAGTGCGGCTTTTCGCGCGCCGCTATTCAAATCCTCGGCCTGCAGGGCGTCAACCCCGATAAATTCGCCGCCTTCAACGTTCTCGAGGATCCTGAGCTGAGGGAGGGTATCAAGGAGTACTCTGACTGGCCTACGATTCCTCAGCTCTACGTTGCGAAGGAGTTTATTGGCGGAACGGATATTCTGGTTTCGATGCATCAGAATGGGGATCTGGCGAAGCTGTTTGATGAGAAGAAGGTTATTCTTGAGGGGGAGCCTGAGCAGAAGGAATAGAAGCGGCGATTACGGTCGGGCGAGTGTATAACATGGTGTAATAGGGATGAGATACCTCTGTATGACAGATACGAATGTACAGCAAAAGAATCGAATAGAATGGTGTTGCTTTGAGCCGCAGTGCTCCTTGTGAAGAATTCCTGCGTTACATGTTTTTGACGGTGGCGTTCTCGTCCATGCTATCCGTGTCAATTGCTCCAGTTGATCTGACCAGGCGCAGGGCGGTTTGGAGAGCGCACCTGTTGATTCTATACGAGCGGAATGCAATCAAGAGCTTCATGAAAGAGATTGTGACGAGGGAGTAGTCCAAGATAGCTGCCATAACTTCTCAGGTCTCCCATCATGAACGATGGAAACGTGTTTATTGCAACGAGATTGGGGGATCGCTGTGTCCATTTCATTCGGAGAACCCAGTCCAGTCTTCAGTTCTTACTAGGAGCAGCGTGTTGTCAATGGGGTCACATTACAGGGCGCCGGCGATTGCTCATTCTTCATTCCGAGGACCTGGTCCCTTCTTCGCTTCTTACCAGGTTGCAGGAGTAGTGTATTGTCAGTGGAGTCACATTACGAGGCGTCAACGACCGCTCAGTGCGCTGCGCTTTTGGCCCGGCCTCGATAAATCCATAAGTCTATATTCCGAAAGCAATGGTCTATGTCTATAAAGTCTATACCCTCTAGTTCATGTCCGTCAAATCACAGGTCAGAGCACAATACCGCGAGATTTCTCCAAGCGCTTCCGCCAAGCGTCCAGCAGGACAGTTCGTGAATGTCCCTTACACTCCGGCACAAACGCAACCTCGATCACTGCATCTCTCTCTATCTCAGCATAATCACGTTTCATAGCATAGACTATCTGTCCAAACCTAGCCATCACCTTTCGAAACTCTCTGTTATCATCCCTGGGTATACGTTCTGGGAAAAGCGCCCCTGGAGTTTCGAGCGAAATGAGCAGCCAGTCAAAGTCATGCTGCCAACCTAGTAGCTGGTATACTTGCTCTCGAGGGAATGAAAAGATCTCTTCGCCGTGTGCTATGCGGAGATTGAGTCCTGGGAGGGCATCGTAGCTGAATATGAGGTCAATGTTGGGCTTGGGTTCTGGTGATGCAGATCTTGGGACTTCGAAAGGTGGACTGGGCGGCCTTTGTCCATATTCGATGGAGTCCCGTGCCCGTCTGGGTCTGGGTTGATTGTCATTGTGATTCGCTTGCTGAGACTGCTGAGAAGCGTTATTTGAGTTCATGGATGATGGGGGAGGTGCATTAGCATCTCTGTCGCGATATTCATCTGTTTCAAACTCCGTCTGAGTGCCTGTCGAAGCAGTAGGCGCCGATGGATTGTTACCACGTTCACTGTGGCCAATCCCAGTATTTGGCCGTTGATCCGGCCCCGTATGCCTGAGATTGTCTTGTAGATCTTGCATCCGACTTACACGTCGTGGCTGCGCGTCAGGAATTGGGTGTAGCGATTCATCAATACCCTAGGTAATCTGAAGTTAGTAAAGTATCCTTTCAGGTGTTATTGCCCTCACGTTTTCAGCCAGCTCATCCGGACTGTAAGTCCTGCCATAAGGTATCGGACGTCTGTCATTCATGGCTTCGTCCTGTCTCGAGGTTTGGCTCGACTGGGTACTCTGCGAAGAGGAGGAAGAAGCACTGTCTTCATTGATTGTTCTGAAGACGGTTAGTACGTTTGTCATGTGTATCCGAACCAGAGAACAAACGTCGCATAGTTGGGACTCTCGTGATCTGAAGAAGATGGTGTAGGGCTCTCGCTGCCATACATATTGAGGAGATTCCTCGGACGTCGGCCGTTGTTAGCTGCGGCCGTAGTTTCTGGACGTATCGAGCGTAACTTCTTCCCTATATCATTAAGATTGCGTCGAAGGAAGAACCAAACAATGTTGGTGTATATCCTGTTTTGTTGTGATTAGAGAGAAGCCAAGTGCTAAGAGGGACAAATTACTCGTATTTATCTCTGGAGTACCGAAGAGATCCGTCATTGCTCGTCGACTGACTAGGCCAGTATACGGAGCCATTCTTGCAAACACAGAGGTATTCATGTGCCATCTCAATAAGTCCTTTTTGGTGGACTACATCATTTCTATCGATCAAATCATTACCCGATATCCCAGATCTGGTCCGGAATTGGGAGCGGAATTGCTCGAGGCTTGCTTGGTAGCTAGTTGCTCCCCTCCGGCGACTTCTTTGCCTCAAATTCTGACGTATATCAACCAAGTTACTGATTGAACCGGATGTAGCAAATATAGCCAAGTATTGGCCAAGGGAACAGCCGCAAGCCAACTCCATGGCTAGTGGCGGCGATTTTGAAAGCAGATAGTTGCCGCAGTGAAAAATAGGCATAAGCCATCTGCTAGACAACACACATATTTATTATTGTCGAGACAAGTCACGAGACACAGTTATTCGATTACTTTCTCTCACATTCTATCCATCTTGGTCTGCTTGTCATAGGAGGCCTGCTCCTTCACGGCGGTGATTCTGCCTAACAGACCTAGTCAGTACGAAGCCCCTTGCATAAGTGCTATATGTTTCGTTGAATAGAATTGCATTCTTCTACTTTTCGAAACAGCCAAGGGCATGTGCCGCACGCGTACGTACAACTCTCGGGGTCGCCGTAGGCGCAGGAAGTGTATCCTGTTACGCGCTCGACTTATTCTGACACGAGTGACGACGCGTCAGGACTTGAACTTGAGTCCCATCTTTCTTTCAAAGTCTTTCATTGGATAATGGGACTATGGGGTGCTCTATACGAGGAGATTGCGAGGGGTGGCTCTCACTTCAGCCCTCAAACAGTGACTTCGTCATAGGGGGTAGTCAACTCAGCAAGCAAGGAGAGGACGAAAGTATTCTAAGATAATTCCTTGTTAGAATTGACCAGATAATGTTAGAATATAATTTCTTGGTCGACTCTATGATGTATGGCTGCCTGGATTTTGATACCATGATCTGATAAATTCTGTTGGCTACCCCATGCCGCATGCGAGGCATCCAATCATGAGATCAACATCAGTGCTGCTACGCCTCACAAGGCATTCTTACGACCATTTCGTCACGAAATCATTTTCAGTCTCTCATAGTTCTAGCATATCATTTACGAAAGAAATGGAGAGTTGCTAACGATTTACTGAACCAGGTCGTGTGTGTTCTAACCTGCAATTCGCAATATAGACAAATAATTTTGTCAACTTTATAATTGTTCCAAGATTGAGGGAATATTTCCTGATGACCAAAACTATATTTGAGAAATACTGGAAGTAATCACTCATGACATAGGACACGCGTGGGGGTCCCTTGATGAATGTGGCTGTTTTTTATACTGTTTATATAACTATTCAAACTCTACAAGTGGGAGTCGGGCTTCCAGTCTCGAATCTCTGGCCACTCATATGCCCTAATAACTCCATCAAGCTCACTTTCATTAGCTGAAATCATCTGTAAAAGGTAATACCTCGTCTGCGCTACCCCGTTCATGATCTGCTGTTCCGAGATCGAGTTCCACATATGAACACAGGCATTTACCACCTCATACTTGATCTCCGTCATTTCATCCACAGGCTTGGAAGGTTTCTCTTCTTCCATGTCAGGTTTCCCCTTGTTCTTTTCCTCTTCCATATCAAGTTTCCCCTTGTCGACAGCCGCTTCGAGCTCCTGAGTGACGAGATTATAAACAGACGCGTACGTCGCGCCCTTGTTGTGGACCAAATCGTCAAGTACCTCTGTGAGGGCGTCCTCATAAGTGAAATCCGGGTCATCTGCTTCATCATCGTCATCTGCCTCTGTTAACAGTTTTCCTCCGATCAACTCCACTAAAGCGTTTTTGCTGCCTTGATTCGGGGCACTCTTGATTGCCTTGCCAAAGGCCTTTGTAGTCTCTTTCCCAGACAAGAGTCCCCTTTGAGGGCCAGAAGCTTTGATAGGCGCAAGATTTATGAGTCGTTGTTCAGGGTTGATGTTAAGGTCCCTGTTGGACCATTTTCCAAACTTGCTCGCGTCAACCCAGTAGGGTAGACGTGTTGTGTATAAGAGTTTGCCTCCATGAGCTCGCCTGTGTTGTGTGTACATTCTACTAATTTGGAATAAAACGTCCCAGCCTATATGATACCGTCAGCCGGCACGCAGTGTTTGTGGTAAGAAATGCTTACAAGGATGGCCGTATTGATGCCCAGGTGTCACAATCAATCGCTGAGGCAGGTCTATGCCTTTCAAAACCTCACCACCAGAGAACTCGCCGGATGAACCATGGTGATCCAACTTGAACGCCTTGACGTGATTGTTTTGGAACACTTCCGGACAAACGTTCTTTTTCTCAAGGAGAACATTGCCGTCACCTGCACAGAAGTAGGAATATCGCGGTTTACCGTTACTGTCTTTGGGCCATATAATCGCTGCCATGAGTGACTTTTCGTTTGGTGTAGGGCCTTTATTGCCCTCATATACCAATTCGAGCTTGGTAGGCATTTCATCCTCCTTCAATGGTGTCGGGGGCAGCTTGAAGCTCCGTTTCGTGTAGCTGTAGCCATCGCCACCAACACACCAAAACCCGACCTGGGCTTTTTTCAACTCTTGACCAAAGAAGTCATACCCAATGACCTTTACGCCAATTATGCTGTTTGCCTTGATTTCAGCTTTCTCCTGAACCATGCGTGTAAGTGGGCATCCGGGATGACGAAAGATGAGACTCACCAAGGCTTCAGAAGCCCGTTTCACAGCTGTTTTGTCGGACGCACAATAAAGCCAGAAATCCCCCGGAATGACGAAATGCTTCAGCGACCCCAAGTTGATTAGACCAAGGACTCCCTCAAAATGATCTCTATCCCAGTGTGTGACGACCCATGCTCTCAAGTAAGGACCCTTGATGTCGTGGATTTTGGCAATAAGCCAGAGTCCAGCATGGACTACGTGACTGGCTTTTAGTCCTTGGGCGTCGCGACCACCGTCCATTATGAAAGCGCTCAATGTTACACCTTTCTCATCAATAAGCAGGTGAACAGAGCAGTCGCCGCATGGAACGGGGAGCTGATAAGTGACTACTGTGAGCAAGTTCTTTTTCTTGTAAGGCTCCATTGTGTTCCTTGCTTCGCCACAAAGCTTCTCCATAAAGGAATTATTAGAATCTATCCTTCATTAGAAAGAGTACTGTTTCATAATAATCGGCACAATTGTAACCAGTACTTACGAGAAACCATGGTTCGTTATCTCAAACGTATGCTAAGTACTCAAGAATCAGGGTTTGGCGTTAGAGGGAGAACTGACTAGGATAGAGAAAGGAGGAACTGCTTATGACTCGAAGAAGTAAGTAAGTACATCTCAGAATCTAGGGATGTTCTACTTTTATAATCATCGCCTTGCGACTTGTGACTTGAGAGAACGGGGAGATTCACACTCCAGCCAGCCACATTCCACCGCAAAGCCTATTTGACGAGCTGAAAGACTACATACATTGATTTTTGAACGCATGCATACAAGTCATGATATTTAATATGGCCAAAGAATGTGACTTGGTGTAGTCACGTTTTATCGCAACACACATGGCTACGCTGAACTTCAGCTTGTGGCCCGGCCACAGCCTCCGGCGAGTAAACGGCATGACGGTGGGAGTCTGTTTGCGCGCCTAACTGCAAGTATAAGCTGCCATCATATGATGTAACATCTATCAACCTTATGGGACAATAGGTCCTGGAGTTGACGGCAATGCAGTAACTTTCCTGATGGTATGTGACTGAGACACGCAAGAAACATGCCCAGCACAAATGCGTGCGGCTATCGAAGGATCCGTTGATTCGCATTAAGCGGAATAGTGACCCCTATGGCATGGATATTAGAAATTAAGAAAGAAATTTGATTCGAGAAACAGTATTCAGAATATACTGGCGAGAAATGGCAATGGGTAGGTTTCGCAAGAGTAGTGGTCCAGTCACCCGCATTCAGACGTGCATCTCATGAACACTTGACTCCCAAAGCAGAGTATATAGATTTTCATTTTAACACTAAAAATTAAAGACTCACGAAGCTTGTATGGAAATGAAGTTCTGAGAGACTGTCGGCCGTGATTTACAATGCGGCTGTTCCAACCCAGGCATCCAATCACGAGATGCTTTTACGTGCTTCGCCTCAGAAGGCATTCTGACATGCCATTTAAATGTCGCAACGAAGGCCCCGATATCTTGGATAAACTTCAACAGAATTTGAGATCTAAGCAAGGAAACCAACTCAAGAAGTCTGTATTAACACGCTTGTTGAAGCTTCCCCATGGACAAAGAAGCAAAGTCAACATCGACGACCACGTCAAATGAGCCTCCAGGGCACGATATTTTCTGCACTCCCGAAACCAGCGAATTTCTCTCCAGAGTACACTATAA
>JABEER010002265.1:0-26777 GCA_014824405.1 Fusarium sp. NRRL 66896
GAGTAAAGTATTAGCCTAGGCAGATTTATATTTTAATATTTTAACTTATATAATAATAAGGCTAATAAGAAACTTATATAAATATTAAAGAATAATTAATATCTCCCTTTTAGCTTAGTTTTAGAGTACTATACTAGGCTTTATATAAAGTAGTAGTAATATACTTTTAAAAATAAATAAATCTTAACTATAAAATTTATAATTAGCTAAATAAGGGCCTTATATTTCTAAAAATAATTATATTTTAACTGCTAAATTCTAATTAACTATAATACTTAAGGCTAACAACAAGGTCAGCAACTTCTAAGACAAATATACTAATAACCAGCTAAAAGAACTTATAAAAACATAAATAAGGCAGGTTTTAAGGACTTATTATCTGGTTTTATATTATACTAATAAGTTTTATATAATATTCTATATCTAGTTTAAGTCTATTAATATATAATGTTAAGCGCTATGGACTAATAAATTAGTTCTAAAAAGAATTAATAATAATTACTAGCTAGATCTTATATTTATTGCAATAAATGTTAATAAAATCAGAGCCAGAACTTAACGCGCTCTGTTAAAGTGTTATCTTGCCTAAACGTATAGCCAAGAACTAATTAGAAATCCAAGTAAACCCCTGTTAAAATCGAGTTTACCTCAACACTAGTCTATTTTTCAAAATTTAAGTCTACCCCTTATTAAAAATCAAGATAACCCCCTATAAAGTAGGGTAAATTAAATCAATTATACAACAATTGATTTTGGACTGTAGTACTAGCT
This sequence comes from Fusarium sp. NRRL 66896, assembly GCA_014824405.1. Classification (NCBI taxonomy): domain Eukaryota; kingdom Fungi; phylum Ascomycota; class Sordariomycetes; order Hypocreales; family Nectriaceae; genus Fusarium; species Fusarium sp. NRRL 66896. Next base: position 772 of record JABEER010002265.1, read on the forward strand.
TATAAGGATACCTATAAGGGTGCTTCTAGAAGGTGGATTGCAAGGCATGATAAGATTATAGGGGCCTTCTATAGAGCCCTAAGTAGCCAGCCTTCTCTAGAGGTTAAAAAAGAGCCCCTAGTCCAGAAAGAGACTAGCCTCTGGGCTAACTTAGCTGTTACCTTAAGAACAAGCCGGTATTTTTATGATATCTAAATTATTGCTATTTCTAAGGATTCAGCCAGGGAGAACCCTTATAGCACCCTTACAGAGGCTGCAGAGGAAAAACGCCGGAAATATAGGTGCCTAGATGCCTTTTTTCAGCCTATTATTATCTCTGTAGGTGGCCTTATGGACCTAGAGTTAGCCAAGACCTATAAGAAGCTCCAGGGGGCTTGTAGGTCTTACAGCAGCTGCCCAGCTAGATGCCACAATAGGCCTAACTTTAACTAGGACTAGGGCTATCTTAGCAGCCTCTATAGCCAAAGAGATCCCTACAGGCCTAGCTAGGTCAGCCTGGAATACCGCTAAAAGGTCTTCCTAGACCTCTTTTAGGCTATTTAGCCTTAACCCTTTTTCCCTAGCTTTTTAGTTATATCTTTCTTTATTAGCTTTTTTAGCTATATCTCTCTTTTTTAGTTATACCTTTTTTTACTAGCTTTTTTAGTTATACCTCTTTTTACTAGCTTTTTAGGCTATATCTCCTATATCTGCCTTTTCTTTCTTTATACTTATCTTTTATTTCTTTATATTTTAGAAAATCTCTACTTGTTTATCTTATAAGCTAGATCTTAGTTAAAGGAAAACACCAGGGCAAAGATAGCTTAGATAGTTAATATTAACCCTATCCTAACCCTAAGAATGAGCATTTAACCTGTTATCACGTGAAATGCACAAGCAAGCTCGGGTTGCATGCGTCTGATCGTCATTAATACGGATCCTAAGTCCGTCCTGCATGTACCATTTCAGGGCAAGGAAATATCAGCGGCACATGAGAGGCACAATTGCCCTGTGTGTCAAACCCGTCGCCCATCAGCGGGCTAAGGGACAGTACGTAGGCATTTTTCCACCGATCAGAATTATCTCATGCAACACCACATTTCCTGGTAGAGTCATCAATCTTTAGTGACCAAGCTGCAGTCCGTAGTCGAATGTCGTAGCTTCAAAGGAACCCCCAGGAAAAGATAAAAGACTGCCTCCAAAACCCACCCTGCAAACCAATGTACATGAACAGAATCAACGGCTCGGCATGGCGCTTCTTTCATAGGCACAGCCCTCGAACATCTTCATTCAAACATCTCGACGGTCAAACTATTTTTTACACATATTGGTACAGTATCATCTTTCCATATCGCCATCAACATAGCCCATCGCTGAAGCCCCCTTTCTAGGCTTGGACGAACCCACAGCCTGTCTTTCCATTCTCATTCGCCACTGCAATAGCTGAGCATGCGCCGCTCGAGCTTCCAGCCTTTCCTGCGCAGCATTTGGATGCACAGTCAGCGTCAGAGAGGCACTGGCCTGTGATAAACTGCTGGCCGTTTCCCTTGCCCACATTCTCAGCACCCGGGGCATCGCTGTTGACCCCGGTGTTGGCAGGCGCTTGGGCTGCTGCAGTTGACGTAGCCTGGCCAGCAGGTTCTGTAGAGACGACCGCTTCCTGCTCGCCGTTACCGCCGAATCCGCATCCCTGCTTGCCTTGCTCGTTGGCCGCCGCCTTTGCTGAGCAGACGCCGCTTCCGTTGAGGGTCGCACAACATTCACTTGCGCAATCGGCATCGCTGAGGCATGCTCCTGTGATGAACTGAAGGCCTTGACCATTCCCGACGTTCTTATCCCCCGCGGGGTCTGCCGGGAGGGCAAGTGGGTTGGGAAGTGCCAGGGCGCTGGCGAAAACTAGGTTTCTGTCAGAGCGGAGTCAACAATGGGAGGGAGTCTTTCCATACGGGCGAAGGTGAGTGAAATAGCGAGTTGAACCATTGTGTACGGTTTTGAACTTGATGTTGAAAGTGGTTGTGTTGAGAGTAGTCTTGTTGTGAGGTGAGATCCTTGTGCGTTGATGTGTTGATGTGTCTAAGAGATGTGAGGTAGACTGGCCACTCAATCCCTTAAATACTTCATTAGTGAATCGTATTTGTTGTCGAAAGCCCTCGAGTCTAATACTTGTCGGCCGACTCGAGGCCGCAGATGAGCGCTAATCGATACATCCTCACACATGCTCGAAGGCATTCATGTTACGGATGTCGGCCTTCCGGTTACACCACATGTCATTCACAACTGCTGGAAAAAGGGGCTCTACTTCATGATCTTCGAGCCTGTTTCGTTCTATTTTAGTCCAAACCCCGACCAAACCACGTTTCATGATCGTCTAACGTTGGATGAGCGCCAACTAGCGCTAACGTTTGAGGATCGTCGCAGGGTTCACAGTGACGTACAATATAGGATAATTTCCTAATTAGCGAGATGTTTCCTCACCAGTAGATGTTTTGTATCTGAACCATATTACATAGGGAGATAAAATCTAGTTCGTGTGTAATATAATGATATCCGCAACTGGTTATCCGCAGCTATGACGGGATCGTTTGGTTTCCAATTTTATCCACCCCAACATTCAGTCGAGCATACTGCGCGAAACGAAAACTTGCCTGTTTTAGGACGTCGCTGTGGAGCCGACCAGGATACCGTCCGATCCAAACTAGGATACCGTCCGATCCAAACTAGGATACCGTCTAGTCTAAACCGGGATACCATCCAGTCCAAGCCTTGTTCTTATTGGCCGAAGTATAACGACAGCTTGACAAGGCTGTGACGATATTTTATAAACAGCCTTTCTGAGTTCAGAGAATGCTTTCGACTTGAAATAGATAGATACGAATGCCTTCTATTGCGTGTTCTATGGTTATAAGTAAGAAAAAATAATGTTCGCAATTGCAATGGGATCTTATTGCTCCTGGTCACATTCAGTCTAGCTAGCTGTTTTAGGACATCGCTGTGGAGTCAGCCGGGATACCGTCCGCTCCAAGCCTTGCTCTCAATGGCTTAAGTCATAGACAAACGACCAGGGTATAACGATGATTGACAGGGCTGCCTTCGTCTTGACAACGGGATGGATAGCTTATATTTGCGAGTTTCTTAGTCAAGAGTAAGGGGAAAATAGTCTTAATATCAATCAATTAATTACGCTTTTCTCTCTATTTTCATCCAGTTATTTCTATATGCGTCAGTGTGTTTGAATTTTGATGAAATAAAATGTCCCCGTCGACTGCCTGCGTGAATTCCACCGTCCCTGCGGACTCAAGCCTGTGGGAGCCGGATTCGCATGTCCAAACATATACTTCGCACACACTATGCTGTATGTGTCGCGATAATCTTCAGGCAACGTTCGACCCACACGTCATCTTGGGTATCAAATACAAGACCAATAAATGCAGGCGGATCGTTGATCGATGACAATAACTCCATTCGTAACTCGAGGAGCTCCTCATCTGAACGGAGATCCAGCTCATAATTCCATGGATTCTCCCGATATTTGTACGTTGGATTGCGGACAACCCAGCCAAGTTTGCAGAGGATGCGATTGTTAATTCCTCTATATTCTAAAAGATTCGTCAACGCGGAGTCATCGGATCGGTCTCAGATATAACCTTACCCATTTTTTTCGTCATTTCGGGGATCCCGAGAACCATAGCATCATCTCGATCCCAAGGGAAGTATTGCGGGTAGAGGAACCAAAGCATTCGAGTCATGAGTGTCACAGCTAAAAGCTGCCTATTTCTCCCAGGGCCGGGCTCAAAGTTGTTCTTGTTTTGCGGTAGTGTAGGTGTGTCTGTGGACGACGTAAATGTCAGTACTATCATCAGCAAGAGATCACATAAAGGATCCTCAAGAGCCTGCTCGAGACAGTCGCGAGCATGTTCGTAATGCGCCAAGATTTTCTGATTGCCGGAAGCATATAGTTATCGTGTGAAGTCGAGTCCTTCTTCAATAGTTCGCGGGATTTCGGTAAAGGGAACAGGACATCCAAAGTCGATTGAGGAAGTCCGCAGCCCCGTTTCGGCAGCATCAGTCCCAGTCTCAGCCTCAGCCGCATTTTCAGGCAGTAGACTAACGGGAAAGCCTGACATGTAGACATTTCCGCCGAGTAACCAACGATCCTCCCTGCAAAGCTCCATGTCATCCTCCCATTTCCTCCACTGATGTAACCCAGAAATAAATGGACGACGAGGATTGAGTTGGCCTGAGCTTTTCGGCAACCTGGTGAACAAGCTGTGCATATTGTAATGTGGAATTATCCAAAAATGAGGCAATGTGTGCCTTCCTAGGGATCCTTTCCAACTTTCTGCGTCAGCGGCACCAAGGTGTGTCTTGATAGACGCATAGAATCTTCGAGCCAGTTGTCGATAATAGCAGTGATCCCAGAGTGTACGGGCGAGACCATCATCCCAGTCGAAAAGCCCCTGCACCCTATCATGGTAGGCTCTTCCCAACTTGTGCGGTCCTTTTCGCGTAAAGGACAAATAAGGTGGCTCACCGGTCAAGGTGTGGATGATTTCATAGCTCAGTCCTCGGTAACCTTCCCAGGCCGATTCGTGCTCGCTCTTGAACCCCGAGTCGTGAGTAGGGTTGGTGCTGCAGGTTTGTCGAATGACTTGGAGCGCAAATTGCCGATAAATCATCTTCCGCATGCGGTCCAAGATATCAGGATAACCACTCGGCTCGCTGGTCCGCAGGTGATCCTCCAATTCTCTGGCTTTGCAATACTCCCGGCTTACAGATTCCACGTCCTTCCAATTGCGAAACACTCCCTGGAGTCCATTGAAAGTGAATGTGGTTGATGCCATGAGGTTGTCATGAAGGTGAAAATCAGTCCAATTAAAAAGATCGAGAGGCAACCAAGCAAGGCCTGTCTGACGTATACTGCTCTCGAAATCTAGACCGCGAAGAGGCTTTCCCTGTCGGTTCTCGTATGTGCCTTTGAACATCTGTGAGCGCTTTGCAACATGATGGCAGTTGATGCTGGCTTTCAGAGAACGAAGAAGGATGGTGACCATGATCATGTTTCTTTGATTATCTTTCCAGTTGGCATTGCGCCGGCTTCCTCGAGCCCGGACAAATTCGATAGCTGCGAGCCAGCGATTAAACTCCTATCGCATAAATTCGTTCATATGAGCAGTTGGCAACACCCAGAATGGGCGATGTGGACCGCGAGGGTGTGATGTGGAAGGATCTACAGTTATAAATAGTTCCTAAGAGATTCGATATTCTTCTCGAACGCCGAAGCTCGTCTCTATAGAACTGTCTAACGCGAATCCTATTTGAGACTTTATAGCTTAAAATACTTTACGAAGCCGTTTAAGTTTCGGTGCAAATTGGAGCGAGGTCGCTAGCCCGGCGTTGCAATACTGCCAAGCAGCCACGATCCAAGCATCAAGTAGTAAAGATAGATATATCAGCCCCTCTAGGTTCAGTTCACCAAATAACCTAGAGTCTTGCTTCGAGGCTATCAAAAAGAGATCCTTATTCACGTTATAACGTTAAGCATAAGCAATACCTCCCTTGCGCAGGGGGTGCGATTAGCGAGTCTCTATCCTAGCGCTATCTGCTTGGCAGGTAAGATTCTAGTTAAAATATTCTGATGATATTAGTGGTATATTAGCAGTATACCTTATCGAATGGACCTAGGACTCTAAACATCGACTTTTATGCAAGAATATGCACTTCTCTAAAGCTGCAGTATCTTCGAGGCCAACATCAACCCATATATTAGACAAATCAGCTCCCAACTAATCCAACACTTAATAAAGGTGAGTTATAATCTTAGCACGGCATTCTTGAAATATTAGAGATTTTACTTCTAGCTTGATATTCTTCGCGCTAAGTATAATAAATATTCTGCGAAATATGGCAAGTTTAGGTTACTTAGTGTTCTAGGTCATATAGTGCCAGATCGCCTGCAGGTATTCTTAAGGAAGGTAATAGTACATATCTATTCTATTAGGAACTATCCCCCCGCAGGTTTCCCATTGGCAACTATAGGCTTTACTCTCCATATCATCAAATAAACGGGGATAATACTAGATCACATCAGGTAGATAACAGCAATAAATCGCAGGCAAAAGAAGTTAGTTAATCCACATCCGCCATTCGTCCTTAGTAAGGTAAGTAGTCATTCGACAGATATAAGAGATTTTAGGGAAGAAAACATATACGCTAAATTAAGGAGATTGGCGTCTACTGCCTAGTCGAAGGTAAGAGATAAGGTGTAAAACTGTTCCTTGGTGGAAGATATAAATGCTGCCTCTAAAATTCCTTGAAGTTGGCGGATGATATGAGACGTAAAGCCTACGATTAATTGATAAACACGAAGCCCAGGAGATGACGCTGTCTACATCCTAAGTACGTTGAATACTGGGGGCGATGTTTTAGGACTTCTGGATATCCAAGTTTAGGCGGCTGTCCCTACCACTTAGTATCGAGGACCAATCTGGCTGAACCTGTTCGTTTTCGTCTATCCCGGCCTGAGGTGACGCAGTACCAATTGCATCTGGTACCGCAAGGTTCCGCCAGTAGTCAGCCATATCCTTTAGACCGAGCCCAGGCAATGCATCCCCGCTGACATTTACTTCTTCTTCTTCTTCTTCTTCTTAGCAATTGCATAAATGCCCCCAGTTCGTCTCTAAGAAACCTTTTGCCAAGTAGAGATCCAACTCAGAAGGAATACTGGTGTCGTCGATATCTATCTCACTTTTAGCATCTAAGACATCCGACTCAGAGCTGGAGTCTGTTTCAAAAGCATCTTCTGACTAAGACTCGACGTCAGATAACAGTCCATCGCCAATACCTTCTTCTTAATAGGTTGCATTCTCATCTTCCCGTATTCTACCCGCTTCGTTTTCAACTGCTTCGTGCGCATCAGGGTTAGGAGGGGCACTTGTTCTCTCAGGCAAGAAGCCCGATGTGCTTTCTCTTTCTGAGGAATCCGATATAGTAGCATTATGCAACTGTAAATCCGAAGTTTCGCAGATGTCATGATCTCCGGTAGAGTAGTACTGGTCACCACATGGTCCCATCGCACACGATCTCAGCCTCGCCTCTCCTAACGGGCTAGGCGAATTTGAGCCCGTCTCAATTGTTCTATGTGGCTCTGGCGCATTATGTAGATTCTGCAGACACGGCTATACCAACACAGACTCTTCCGTTAGTTGTGGACGCGATCCATTTCCGGCCACCATGATGTTGCTTGTAATATGGTTCAAAGCTGGTGGAGGTGGCGTCTCAGCTCGATCTAGCCGGCTAGCGGCGTTTGCTAGGACATCGAGGCAGCTTGTCGGCTCTGTGTGACGTTGAAGCGAGGATGGAGGCCGCAAAGCTTCTATCGGTTGGGGGACATAGACTTGAAATCGGATATCTCCATGCACTGAGGAGCTCAGAAGCCGTCGTCGAGCGCGTTTAGCAATGACATCTTGCCTTGCTTTCTCCTCTGGTATATCATACTTTCGAGGTCGCCTACGCTTCTTGGGTGCTTCGGGCATAGTGATTAAGATATAATATTATAATAATTGACTTAGACCGTCTGGAAGTTCCTACAGCTTGATGAGATGAGCTTGCCCCTGAGTTAACCGCGAAATCCTGATTAGGCTAGTGCGTGACCGCGAAAATCAAATAAAGTTAGTATATAACCGCTAAATTCTGGTTGGCTAGTGGTTTTGAGCACTAAGTCCAAAATAGGCTAGCGTATTGACCGCGAAACTCAAAAGGATAATTTCGACTGACCCGATGGCTTCGTGCACAAGGCACATCACGGGGTGTAGAATCATGATAGCGATGCTTCCCCCGCAAAATTCCCCGCAAGATAACGTTCTCTAGATTACCTCTTTAGGGTTGGCGACTCTTGGGGTCCTGTGCTATCTCTTGTGGCACGAACTAGCAGGAGTCAGCCACTGGTAGTAAGATATGGAAGATAGGACGATAAAGTCGGCGGTTTCCCGGACTTGGCTCCGACTATAAAGTTGGCCGTTGACCGAAGATATTTACTGTCGCACAACATCGATTTGGTCGTCTTTCAATCCCCTCATATTTACAGTCTTGAAAATGTCATCAGAGAAATGGCAGAAAGAAGAAAGTAACCATGGCCCAAACCTGGAACCAGCCATGACAAGCGACGAGGGCACCATGACATTGACAGCAGAAGGCGGCCAGCTGCGCCGCGAGTTCAAAGCGCGTCATGTTTCCATGATTGCTGTAGCTGGCGCCATTGGTACCGGGCTTATCATTGGCACGGGAACAGCTTTGGTGCGTGGTGGTCCTGCGAATCTTCTCATCGCGTATTGTCTTGTTGGAGCTGTCGTGTTCTTCGTCATGACGGCCCTGGGAGAGATGTCGATCATGTTTCCTATGGACAAGGGTTTTGGTGGCTATGCTACGAGATTCGTGGATCCAGCTCTTGGGTATGCCTTATGAATTCTTAAATAACCTGATATTTTACTAATGGAATAGGTATGCAACCGGGTGGAATTATTTCTTTAAATACGCCATCGTTCTGCCCAACAACCTCACAGCAGCGGGTATCATTATCCAGTATTGGAGACCGGATCTCAATGCGGCCATTTTCGTCACTGTGTTTACAGTGGTCATCATCCTAGTTAACGTGAGTTCCCCATTATAGAACGGCTCTCATGACGATATAATAACATGGTATCAGCTTCTACACGTCTCTTACTTCGGAGAAGCTGAATTCTGGTTGTCATGCATCAAGCTCCTCGTTATGACAACTCTCATCCTTACATGCTTCGTCATCTCGGTCGGCGGTCAACCATCAGGAAAGAAAATCGGCTTCTCATACTGGAATGATCCTGGAGCTTTCGGCGAATACTTGTTGAAAGGGCCCAAGGGACATCTCCCTGGCTTCTGGGCAGCCATCGTCCAGTCCACCTTTGCCTACACTGGAACAGAAGTCGTAGGTGTCGCATTTGGCGAAGCACCCAACCCAAAGAAGACGATTCGAAATGCTATCCGTCAGACTCTCTGGCAAATTGTTTTCTTCTACATTATCGGAGCTATTGTCTTGGGCACGGCCGTACCATATACCAGTTCGCAGCTCATTGGCGGTACAAAGCAGAAGACTGGTGCTGGAGCTAGCCCTTTCGTCATTGCCGTCCAACTGGCTGGGATTCCTCACTTCCCTGATGTGATCAATGGGTGCCTTTTGGTCTTTGTTCTCAGCGCTGCGAACTCCGACATTTACATCGGCTCTCGTGTTCTTTTTGGCCTGTCTCATGATCATCAGGCTCCAGCTATCTTCGGCAAGACCACTGGCAACGGTGTTCCACTGGCTGGTGTGATATTTACCATTTTGTTTGCTGCACTGGCATATATGAACGAGGCCAAGAGCTCCTCTGTGGTCTTTGGATACCTTGTCAGTCTCGTGACTGTCTTTGGAGCTCTTAACTGGGTTAATATTCTTGTCACTTACATCGGCTTCACGCGTGGCTTGAAGGCACAGGGCATAGACAGAAGTTCAATGCCTTACCGGGGAATATTCCTGTGGCACGCATAGCAGAGGGTCACATAAGAGAGGGTTAAAAGAGCCTTGTTTCTATCATAGGATATAAGGGCTTAATGCTCCTTATATGCATATAGAGTATTAAACCCTTGCCAGGTATACTAGACCAATCAGGGTTACCCTGTCTTTTAATAATTCTAGCCTTATAGAGCTTACTTTGCCCTTTTACTGACTATTCTAATAATTATTTTTAATGGTAAGCTCTACCTTTTTAGCATCACACAAAGCTAACCGATCCAGGATACGGCGCTTTCATTCCAACATTCGACGTCGCCAAGTTTTTAACGCCTTACATTGGTGTCGCGGTATATTTGGGAAACATCGTGTTTTGGAAGGTTTGGAGACGCAACCTCGCTTGATAGGATATAGGCTTCCCATGTCTCTGAGAAGGAAAAGGCTTTATTTTACTCCATATTATCATATTCCGAACATTCCACTTCATCTCTAAGACCTTACTTAGCTGCTGATTGTCGTCCCAGTCATCCAAAGTATTGTTAGGGCGATGAAAAGGGAAGTAACCCGGTGTAAATAGTTGACTGCTTTGACATAACCAAGGCTCGGTAAAGCTTACCTAACAAAAGCCCAAGCTAATAGGGTGAAATTATCACACTCTATCTTGATATTATTAAGAAAAAAGAAGATGCTAAGTTTTTCTGATCCTTCTCAGAGGGAGTATATAACTCCTTCAGTCAGGGCAGCAAGCTTGCTATTACTAATAACTGCATCGCAATTCAAGCTCAGATCCATTAGCTCGATAGGCAAGGTTAAACACGAGTTTCCGAGTCTGTAACCAAGGCTTATTTCATCTTGTGCTTCGTGTTTTGTTTTTGCTGTAGACTCAGCCACCCTGCACTGCATCCCACGTAATACGATATTTAGAAATAGATAGACCCGCAACCTCCATTGGTTAAGAAAAGTGGGTAGGGCTGTCTTGGCTCTTATTTTTAGCAGCTGCAGAAGCAGCTTGCGGTAAGGCAGACTTGTTTTAAAAGGCATGAGATAAATGCTATGCAGTACTAATACAGCCATTACGCATACAATTGTCGTCATACCAGTAAGTCTGAATTAAGAATATCATAATGGACATTCCTTTTGAATACAAAAGTTTCGAGTATGATGCGCTTCCTTCACCAACCTCCATCCGCCTCCTCTGGCCAATAAAGCGATTTCAAGACGCTGAACAACGTTCTATCAACGGCGTCCCCTTGATGGAATTCCTGCTTGAGATATCAGAACATGACCAACGCCCTCCGTATCAGGCGCTATCTTACACTTGGGGCAACCCGAAGGAGGCCCAATTCGGGTTGCCCCAAAACGAATCGTCAGATCAATATTCTATCCAGCATAAGCACGCTATAGCTGTCAATGGCCGCTTATTTTTAGTTGGAAAGAATCTGTACGAAGCCCTATATAGAATCCAGGAGCGCTTGGTAGAACCAAATGGTATTGATGACCGATGTTATCCTTTCAACAAGACGAAGCTCATACAAGCTGCCGAGGACGGCAACTTACACCAGGTCACGGAATGCCTCGATTCGGGTGCCAGTCACCACTGTCAGGATAACTTCGGCGAGACGGCTTTACATTATGCAGCGGAGAATGGATATCCAGAAATCGTCAGGCTTCTTCTTCTCCGAGGCGCAAGCCCGACCATCCGGGATAATACCGGGCGTGACCCACTGGGCTGTTGTTTGCAACGGAAGCGGCGCCAATGGCATGAAACCGCCCAGATACTGCGTACTTGGGATGAGCAGGACATAGACAGATCAAACCCAACAAAGCCTACGACTCTGACAGGACAACCTTTCTGGATCGATGCAATTTGTATCAATCAAGACGACATTCAAGAGCGTAATAGCCAAGTTGCAATGATGTCACAGATCTACGGGTCTGCACAAGGCGTCTTGGCGTGGCTAGGAGAGGTGGACGACACTACTCAAGTGGCCTGCAGTTTCTTATCGTCTAAAATGGCTCCTCCAGAAGAGTACAAATACTCTTTCAGACGGTGGACTGCCTATCGCAGAGGAGACAAGCTTGACTTGGATGAGAAGCCTGATGGCATTGTTATGTCTGTTAGGGAGTTACTAGCCATCAGAAGTCTACTCACCCGTGCGTGGTTTTCTCGGACATGGGTGATTCAAGAAGTGTCTCTTGCCAGACAGATCGATATGATGTGCGGGCCGTTTCAATTCAGCTGGGTGAAACTGTTTGAGCTCATTTTTGGCCGGTTCGGCGACGTCAGAACTAGCATGATCCTGAGCTATGGTGGACCAGCTATAAAATTTGGCAGAGCTGTACCAGGCGCGGAAATCCTTTCCCTTTTTGATATCAGAATTCGAACCAGACCTGATTGCAAAGAGGCAAAAACAGGAGGAAGGTGGTTAGGCGAGCAGCTCCCCTCACAAAAGCTAAGCCTTCCTGCGCTGATTGTCCTCTCCTGGAATTTTGGTGTTTCCGACCCGCGGGATAGGATATTCGCATTGCTAGGCATTTCGCGGCCTTTGAAAGGCATCTCGGCGGATTATTCCAAGACAACCATAGAGGTTTTCACTGATATGGCTAGAATCCTCATTCAAGCAGAAGGAGATAATAGCGTTCAGAACTGGGACCAGAAGGTGATGGATGATTTGGAACCGTTAGAATCACTGTCTTTTGTTCAGCCACCTTCCTCTTTCCAATATCAATCGACTACAATTTCACTAAACAAGCCTAAACATGGCCGCCCCACGAATTTGCCGTCATGGGTTCCAATGTTCAATTTGCAATTAGTTTCTTGGAGAATTTACGACAAGAAATACAATGCTTCACGAGATCGTCAGGCTATTTTCTATCCATCCTTACCAGGAATACTCAAGCTTGATGGCTTGGTAGTCGACACGATTGCCGAGCTAGAGGAACCGCCATTAATGACATTTCACGAACGTCTGATAGAAGATAATGCAATAGAAAAATGGTTGGGAATCGTATCACGACTTTCCGCTGTCTACCCAACTGGGAAAAGTCGCGTCGAAGCACTATGGCGAACCATCGTGCAAGAGAAACAAGACGATGAAATTTCAGAAATGTCAAAGGCCTATTTTAAAAATATTTTACTTGAATGCATGGTCGATCATCGGCGACGGAACTCTAGTGACAGCCATTTGTCGCTATGCAAGGTTTTGGAAGAGTTACGAAAAGGAGACTCGGCTGATTTGCTTCCATCATCCTTGGATGTGAGGAACAGCAACCAAGGTCTGGTTGATAGAACCGAGAACGGTCTCATGAGGCTCCTAACTCTGCCCGAGCAAGGCTTCAGAGCTGGCATGATGAATTATTTTACAGAACGGTGTCTACTAAGAACAGAAGGAGGGTATTTAGGTGTTTCGTCAAAGGAAGCTAAGCCGAAGGATTGTGTGGTCCTTCTGGCAGGGGGCCGAACGCCATATATCCTTCGACCAATTGGCGAGAATGAGTTTATGTTTATAGGTGAGGCTTATGTTCATGGAATGATGTTTGGGGAATCCCTTGAAGGACAGGAGCATCGCTTTTGTACTATTGAGATTAAGTAGCTTAATATTTCTTTAATATTTATATCTATTCTTATTATCTTTATACAAGAAGGGCATAGATAGATATGTGGCTACTATATAGATTGATCCTTTGTTAAAGAGGTTAAGTAATCAGTAAAGAACTTATCTAGTTCATCTGCCCAGTAACCTGGGCCCAGCTTCCTGTCCTATACAACCGCCTCAGCATCATAGAGTATCTCTAACCAGTCTCTCTGATTGGCTCTCACAAAGTTTGGATCACGGAACAGCTTCCTCACAAAGAGAAATACTTGGCTTTCGTCTTCAGTCAGGACAGACTTTGCATCCGCAGGACAATCATAAGGACACGGCTCCTCAGAGAAGTCGAGTTCCTCGTAATTCATTCTCTTAGTCTCGCCCGTCTTGGAATCATCCCAAAATTCAAGAAAGTTAAGCTGGCCATATTGCTGCTTCTTGAGCTCATTTGTTATCTTGATCTCGCCTGACTTGAGGTCGTTCCAAAATGAGAGAAAGCCATGCTTGGAAAGCTGGCGTTTCGATTTGTCAGTCTGAAATTGGCGAAACATAAACTCGTCGTAAGCAATCAGATGTAGTGGTCTTATTTAACACCAAATGTATTAAAGACTGTGATTCCATCACCTTGACGCACGTACTCAATACCTAGCAATTTATAGCGAAGTTGAATACCCCGACATAGAAAGCGGGAGCGTGATTCTTGCCAGTGGTACGCGGGAAAGGAATCATAGTCGACAGTAATTGCGGCCATCCTCCCAATCCAGGGCAGGTCTAAGAGGAGAGGTCCCAGTAGCAGCGCATGAAACGTGCGCCCTTTCAGGCACAGCTGTTTAATCGATAAACCGTCAGGTGGGCATGATTTGTGCCAGTAGCAAAGCTGTTTAGAGTCGATTGCAGCAGTGATATTCACCTCAACGACTGTATCCTGGGTGCCAATCATGCGGCAATTGAGAGCTCATCAGGGCTCTCCGATCTCGTGTCTGTATAAGGCCTATCCATGCGATGAACGTTGAAAGGGTCGGGAAGGGAGATTGCCGAAATGGTCTTTCCAGGATATCGCTCAACACATCCAACGGCCGGGTTCCAATCCGAGTTTTGGAAGACATCGACCAACGCGCCAAAGTCGGCAGCTGACATGTCGTCCATAGTTTCGAAATGAAACTGACTATCCACATTGTATGCAAAAGCCACCAGTGGGCCATAGAATCGACGGCTTAAAGGGTCAGCCAGAGCAAGGACTGTCTCATTGAAACCCTCCAAGTGGCCTTTCAATTCTAAAGAATTCGTCCAGGAAACAGTTTTAATGGCGTGTTCGAGAGTCTTTCCTTGCGTAGCACTATCCCGACTCAGGGCACGAACGACCAGATTATACTTATCCGAGCCGTCATCTCGTCCCTTCCAACTGCCAATAGTCGAATGCACAATCACCAGCTTATCAGCGCCAAACTGCTTTTTCTTAAAAACTCCCCAGCAGAATTCGGGACTTGATGCCTGGTAGGGAAATATCATTACCCTGAAATGGTCTTTTGATGGTCGCGGTTCGCTGGAAAAAGATGATAGCTTTTTGCAAACCAGTTTGTGCGTATCCTAATCATTGTGTTGGCAGTTGGCTGAGCAGTACTCGGCGTCGTGGCAGCCAGAACATCTGAGCGATCCCGGTTTTTGACAGACGATGCATATGACCTCAGTTTTGGGGCCCGCTATATCGCACGGTGCAAGGTCCTGCCACAATTCCGGGCGGCCCCCGGGATTACGCTTATAATGAAGATCGGTGAGGGGCACCGTCATGGCGTTTGGAGGGCAAGGAGGGTTATCCATATTGCCTGCTTGACGTATGGATAAATAAGAAAGGTGGAGAGGGGTCGGGAAAAGTTAAAAACGTTATCGGGTTTCTTAACGGCAGTGTGGAGATAGCAGATCAGGCTTGGATGTAACAACCAACAAGAGCAGCTGATAGGATATGGACAAGCCACAACTGCTAGACCCCTGACATGAATATTAAAAGTTAATTAAAATCTGACACTATAAGAGAGCTGTACTGCTTTATAACTTCCAAGCTATAGTAAAGATTTAGCTATTAAATAGCTAAGTATAAAAGTTTTCCTTTATAATAGCAGACTTGACTTCACTGTATCCGGTGCCCAGGGCCGAGACGTACATGTATATGTACACGGGCCACGAGAGCAATCAACTGTGAGAAACGACTCCAAGCACCAAGACAAGCAAGAATTATAGGAAGCTGCTGCAAACACCCAGATAAGAAATGTCTATTTGCTATCTATTGCGCAGTCTTGGTTTAATTTCTCTGCTTCTCATAAACGAATGAACTGAACCTGACAATGCTGTTGCACGCCAATTTCCTCATTCTTGTCCATCTCTATCAAGAAGACGAAGAACCTGGTCCCCAACAACATTCTCCCCAAACTCAACTCTGTCCCCCTTCTCAATAGCATTAACAAAAGCCTCGATCGCTCTCATGACCCTGCGCACAACCTCATGCCCCGCAATGCTCTCCATCATCATCTTCAACTCATCAATCTCTGGCTCCCGAAGCGGCGCCGTGGTTGAAATCCTGGCGTCCATGTCATTCACATAGCACGATATCAAGGGCAAAAGGCCGCAGCGGATGCCACGTAGGTTCTTCCAGTCCTTGCCGTTTTCCGCGTCCTTGTCCAGGTTGCTCGATGTCATGCCTCCTTCCTTTGGCATCCGCTTCTTGACGTTGGGATCAAGGCGCAGCTGGCCTTGCTTCTCGGTCTCGATGGTGAGATAGAGGTGGAGCTGATGGTACCGCTGGAGATAGATAGACAGAGCAATATTAAGATCAAGCTTTTTAATTATGGTCAGTCGTTGAGACGGAGTTCAACCATTAGCGTGGGATCGGCGAGAACTGGGGCTGGAATCCGAGTTTTATGCTTTTGCTATGTCGTAGAATGCTGTGATGGTGGCGCGGCTCATCAAGGAGCACATGAGGCGAAAGATTCGCTCAGAGGGCAGGTTATTCCTGATAGCGGGAGTTAGGAAGACGCGGCCAGCCTTGCGAAGCTGGTCTGCAGCTTGCTTATGACCACGCGATTCACGACTCTCGACTCTTGGCGATGGAAGGGTGACTAGTGTCGTTGGTCCTTGCACGCGAGTCTTATTGTTTGGCTGGACCTGCTTCTCGACACCCTTGCGCTTGCTCGGAACTGGCACTCTACCGGCCTGGGTAGAAAAAGCCGGACCATCGCGGTTGCAGATGAGGTAGTCGGGACTGCAGATGCTGTCGTTCGTCAATGCGAAATTGACAGATTGTGCGAAACATGGTCCCATATTAATGGCTATGTGGTGCTGTGCCTGATCTACAATAATCAGGTTTCCTGGACGCCTGATCTTGATTGTATGTGTAATACCCTCAGCATCGAGACGCGAGGGGGAGATGAGAATTTGCAAATGGCTGATTGCCCGGCTGCATTTCCAATGGGCCAGTTCTTTTGGACAAACCTCTTGAACTTGATCTCATCTTCCGGCGAGATTAACAACCAGATCTTTATCCCTTTGAGGACCGCATGCGCAGATCGCAAGTCGTGCACCGTGCCGTCCTTGTCCGCGGAAGACCCAAGTTCTATGCGCAGCACAGCGCACGACATGTCGTCCCCTATGGCAGTATGGTTTCCGAATTTCCTCGAACGAAGGCTCATCCAGGACGCGCTGTCCGGTGCTCAGCTGTGGCTGGTGCCAAAGTCTACTTGCATGGCCAGGGCCGTGGCTGGTATAGCACGAGATGAGGCCTTCGGGCGGGTTATCGATGACTTGATCCAGTCATTTCTTGACCTCCTCGATACTCGGGGGTTTGGTGATGGCCTTGCTGAAGTCGGGCCATTTGAACCCGTCTTCTTTTTATTCTGAGAAGCAGTGTCCCTGACCAGAGTCGCCCCGTTTGTATTTGAATGCAGCTTATTGGCAGTCGGGGCCCTCTGTGTCGATGATGTCTTTGAAGGTTTCTATATTGAGGCGCGCTGGGCTGGGGATAATGAGTTTATTTTTGATGGATGATTAGGTCATGAGTTTTTCCGGGGCGGGAACGAGGTTCTCGTTGGCCTGTGGCCTCTCGAGGTGTAAGCAGCTTTGCAACCTGGTCCGTAATTGACTCGGGCCTGTCGCTGAGCAGGGTGGCGGCGTAGCGTGAACCTTGCTTGGTTTGGTATGAAGGTGGTTACGTGTAGCAAGGGAGCGGGAGGGGCAGCGTGTCATGGTAAAGTTGGTGGCGAAGTTCGTCTTGTGCCGGGTGTTAACCGAAAGGTGTTGTCATCGTGTCTCGCTTAATAGAGAATCGACTTAATGAGACCGAAATATGCTTTGGGCTTAGTGCATGTGTCGCAATTGGTGCAAGTGCGGTGATAGTGACTGCGTCATTCCGGATGTACCTAATTATAGAAAGCCCTTCGACGATTGATTGGACAGCCTAGGCGCCTTATCCTGCCGGAGCAGATAAAACGGGACTGGACCAGTTTGCTGCCTTAGGCTTAGACTTGGCATTGCCCCTCACCGAAAAGGCCACTCTGCGCTTTGTTACACAGTAACTTTGCACACCTTCTGATCGTCCAAAAACGCGCACTATGTTAACGTGAACCCAGGTGCTCCGTTCTAGATCTGTGAATAGCTATTATACCCGTCCAATTACTGCCGAAGGACCAGATGACCAAAACGACCGAAGACTTGCGTATATCGTCACCGCGTCTATAAGTGTCCTATAATAGCCGCCAGGTTTGAGCGCATGATATTTTGGTCATAGGAGGGCTATTTTTCAGCTCTGGTGGTTGCTGAACGAGTGCTATAGTCTTGCATGTGCTGGACTCAGGCTACCTAATCGTTTACCCACGATCGCCCCTCTTTCGTCGGCGCACTAGAACGCTTTGAGGCGTTTGGAAGCGCCGCATTGCGCAAAAGTAGACCGACCCGACTGTCTACAGCGCTATCCACGGCCAAGTATTGGCCAGACTGGAGGCGCGCGGCAATCCCATTCCGTTCGCTGACCCCCTGGTCTCGGTGTGTTCTGTTCCTTCAACTTCACAGCCTTTTGTGGGCAGTTAAAACGATAAATACCTCTCATTAATAGCTGTAACAAGATCAACCAAACTAAATCAATTCAACTCGCAACATCTTTGTTCAATGGCTGAAGTTATTGGCCTTGTTTCTGGTCTTCTTACCTTGGCGACATTCGCCCATCAATCTGTCACCAAGGTTCAAGAGGCCGTACAAAGCTTTCGAAGCCTCCCACGTCAGCTAAGGGAACTTCTTTCAGAGCTAGCGGAGTTAAGTACTGTACTCCAAGAACTCTCTCAGGCACCTGGCGGTGACTTTGAAGTGGACCTTGCGGCCCTCAAAGTTACATTGGAGCAATGCACCCGTTCGTGTCAGGATTTTGAGCGGGAGCTGAGAGCCTGCAGTTCGCGGTCTAGCCAAGATCGAGCTAGTTTTCGGGATTGGGCCAAGATCACGTACCGGGGCGGCGACGGAATTGAAGGCTTCAGACAGCAGCTTATTGGATACAAGTCTACCATTATCGTCGCTCTTAGCTTTGCGAATCTGTAAGTATCCGCATTAGCAATTATAGACCATCACGCTAATATGTCTACCTTACCCAGCCGCACATCTACTATCACCGTCGAAGCCATACAATCTTGCCGAGGATTGATCGAGACAACAACTATTGATTTAGAGGCGCACCTTGCAGATGTGAAAGAGAAGCTCGATGCTCTCTCTTGCCTGGCCAATGCCAATCCTGAACTAAACGAAGCGACGATTAAAAACATAGAAAACGAGCGCATCAGTACCGAGAAAGGCCTTCAGCTTTGCCTTCAGCTTTCTGAGCATATTGATCGGATTCAGCTTGAATATGCTGCAGAACAAGAGCACATTCCCAGCCCTCTGGGCCCGCATCCATCATCGAATATGCTTGTCAGCGAAGGACTCGACGGCTGTAAGGACTACATTGGATTTGCACTTGAGCGACTGAGGAGGCATCGCCAGAAAGTCTCTGAGCGACTCGATGCTGGCTCGCCAACCTCTGTATCACCAGGTGAGAAGCTGTTACGCGATAACCTCAACGACGAAGCCGAGGCCCTACGTCATTCCCTGGACTTCTTCTCAAACATCGACAATTATCTCGAGGAGAAGATCAGTAACATCGAGAACCATGCTGAGGGTGATGATACGATTCAGTTTATGGTATCGACAGATGGCAAACCACTTAATGGAAAGAACCATGGCGTCGGCTCGAGACTCAAGCAAGCAGGAGGGCATTTTAAGGAGCAATCTCTTCAGCAGATCTCTCAAGACTTCACCACGATCAGTTTGCATCAAACAGGAGGCAAGAAGCCATCTAGAAATACTTCTTCGCCAGCGGTCAACCCAGAAACCACGACGGAACCGCTAGGTACGCCATTCAACGGACGAGGCTTCACTCTTACACCTAAACCCGATGTAAGGTCGGCTCCATCTTCTCGCTCTACGACAACTTGATTAAGTTAGGGGATCATGTTATTGTCTGAGTTTGGCTACTTATAAGTATGACTTTGTTGTAAATATAAAGAGATGGCGCCTTATTCGCAGTCTAAGCTTAAAGGTTAGTTTGAAGCCGAGGGGGGGGTACTATTATGGTTACCCTGGTATAAAGGATTGCCTAGTACAGAGTCTCCTATGTACAAGCATATCCTACAACTAATATAGTATAAGTAAGCCGATATATGCAATCCTCCGATGGTTATGAGTCTCCACGAGTTTCCATGAATTCCGGCGCCGTAAATAACCCATAAGCCCGAGAGACCTTGCTTTTATCATCGGCTAGTATCGGGGGAATATTTCTCTTTGCCGATGTTGGCCGCCTTACGAACCAACCCCAGCGAAGACTCACCCTACTGTATAACTAATAACAATCGCCTAGTACTAACTAAGATGCAAGTGCCCAAAGGCGCCTAGCTCCACTTATTATTTTAGCAGGTCAGAAGTGCTGACGTAGTTTTAAATATACTGAGATGAATTCTAAAATCCATTAGATTATGGCCTCAAACTAAGGCGCCGCCAGTTTCTTGCTCTGACTCATACTTTCCTCTTAAATAGGTAGTAGCTGGCGAGTCTATCGTCATGGATTTCCAGTAGCTAGGAAATATTACCAATTTTCTATTAAGCCTGCCTCTTGATGGCCTCGCTCTATTATAGCACTATAGTTTAGTATAAACTGGCCTTATGGAAAGTAATCAAAAATATGAGGTCAGCATTTCTTCCCTAGATTTCACACTCTCATATAATTATCGGCATTAAGCACTAACTTCATATATGCACAGCCAAAAGGGTAGCCAAAGGTTAATTTAGTCTAGTTACTATGATGACACACCACCAAGATCGCCGACTAGCAATCCATGATGCCTCGACTTGATATCGTTGTATTAACAGACTGTAGATTGGTACATCAAAGGGCTTGTTGTGAAAACTGAAGGTCTATAAATACGCAGTATCTAGCACTTCATCAAGTAGAGCCCATCCTATATCTGTGTCTTGGCAACTGAAAGCACTTTTATCACCTATATTAAACAGAATGATTGATAAAAACCAAAATATCACTATTAGACCAAGAAGCTCGCTACATATTCACACGGATATAATTCAGTCAAGGGAGGAACCTGATTGTCAGCAAGTACACGTAAGTAGAGTGTATTACGGACTCAATAGCAGAACATTAACGGGTTGGTTTCTAGGATCCTGACGAATTATCGATAATTGCTTTGAGAAAACTCATCTATCTTCAGAATACCGCTCTACTAATGCTTGAAAAATCTACGAAATTACTAAGAGAGTCTGTTGTCCTGCTACAAGAGCAGATACAAGGAACTCGAACTGACCCATGGAGTTCAACTCGAGAAGATGCTGTGCACAATGGAGACTCGGGATTTACAAGTAACACTCAAACCAACTCAATGCAGCCTATGAACTGTGCCTTGCTCAACCAAGCCGAAGAACAGACCCTACCTACGCAGACATATACCATAGAGAATATTAGCGTTGGTGACAACAGTCAACAGACAATAATCCTGGAAGGCAAAGGTTTAGTTAGGGCAAGAAATATAGCAATTGGGGACGGATCTAGGCAGATTATTGGTAGTCTCTCTGGTGCCACGTTACAGAAGTTTGTCGGGAGCTGGAATCAGAATTTGTAAATAGCATGGTGGTATGCAGATAATCCAACGCTTCATATGCTTGTTCTATATATCCCCTTTACTGGTATCCAATGCACTCTTGTCTCCAGGGAAAGTAAGGATAGATGGACGATAAAGTCAATTCAATGCAGACAGACTAATTGCCAAAAACTAAACATCCTCAAGCCCCTTTTGATTGTTTCTACACAGAACACTCTCGAATGCGATTAGATGTCCTGCCAACCAAGATGGGTTACACGTCTCGTATGCTACGGTTCACGATATAGCTGAACTGCTGCTGTGAAACAATTCCCCTCCAGGGGAGAGGATTGACTCAAAGACATCATATGTCCAAAGCTATTGCAATTTCACTTGATAAGAAAGAAGCTGTTTGACATGGTGGTCTGGGATGACGTGCTTGAGTCTTGGGCGACCTGCGTATTTCGAGATGGAGATGGACCTTGGCAGTGACTCTCACCCCAATACTTTCTTTATCTTTACCTCCGTCGCCAATCAACTCTTCGGGTTATTACTACCTACATTGAGGATATGACAACAGGCTTAATTAATCGGCCAGATGATCGCGTCGCGTTGCATGGAATGGTCTCAGCTAATCTTCAGCTAGGCCACCCATCATGCTGATATGAGTGATATCGGACCAAGGCAACCAGAAGAAAGACAAAGACGAAGAGCAAGGAAAAGTGTATGATTGATAACGTACTACAAACGAGGTGGCCAAACCGCGTCGAGCCAAGGTACAAACCACTCCCCCTTCTATCCCCATACTCCATTGATCTCTAAAGTAAAATTCTCAGTCCTTTATCTCAAATCTATTCTATCAAACACCAACGACCAAAAACAAATCAACAAACCATCTTTTTTTTCCAAATCGCCAACTCAAACCCTACCAACCAGGCTTACTCATCATCACCAGTAAGATCAATCTCAAGACATCCATTCGACATGGTCCGAACAGCATAGCGAGACGGGGCTAGAGCAGATTCAAGTTTCTGCGGCATCCCCTGGGCGGCCTGATTATTATAGGCCGGGTTGACGACCCTCTGACCCTCGAGTGTACCTAAAACGTCAGCAGGATTCATATTCATCTCATCAACCGAAGTGACATACGAGGCGAGAGGTAGACAAAGTCGATCGGGGCATCGACTTGCTCAAAGCTTTTTGCAAAGTTAGTCATGACCTCCCCGAGTTCAGTTCGATTCGCACTTACCCAGTGCCGTGGGTTTGCCCATGCCCGTTCAGGATGAGGGCTTTGTAAGCAGGTTCCAGAGAACCAGTCGATTTGCCGTCATCGCTGGCGTGGCATACAGCAACTTTGTCCTTCATCTTGCCACGCTTGAGGACGATCTTGATTGTGCCGATCGCCTTGACACGCTGCATATCAGCCTTGAGGGTCGCGACAGTAGTACCCTCAGCTGCGACGACGTTAGTTCTGGATTTGTCAAGATAACAGGGATACTAACCGGGCGAAAGATCTCGGAAGACAAAAGAATGGACACTGCTAGATCCATTTGCGTATTGTCGATGGCGATAGGAAACTTCTCCAATGAAATCCTGGCTGCCGAGCATGTGTTCTGAAACCATGGCTTGTTCAACCAAAGTCCCGTCGATGAAGATGGCGACGATACGCGTGTCTGTATCGTCGGCGAAATCAAAGAGTGGCGATAGTCTGAAGCGGATAGAGTAGGGGCATCCAGTCTCTGCTGCGATAAAGCAACGGGTCCTGGGCATCTCTTCATTGAACTCGGGATCGTAGGGGATTGGGATATGCGGTGGCTGGTATTCATCCACTGGCTCACCATCGACGAGGATGGTGGTGGAGAAGGCTGGAACCGCTGGAAGAATAGCCATTGCTAAGTCTCGGTGTGGCATGATGATGGTAGAATGATACGGAGTAATCACAAGAATGAAAAGGTGCTTCTGTGATGGTAAGCTTGTGGAAGAGATGGAAGAAGCTTTGGTGAGAAGAGAAGACGGTTCTGGTCCAGCAGAACGGGACGTTTTATATGTCTCCATGGTTCATTCCAGCTCAATTGCGATGCATAAAGCGTTGTCAAAAGTTTGTAACATGTTCAAAGAGATATGCAGCTTGGCTCAAAGGGGTTTTGCTGCAGCTACCACGAACAAGTCACCGCTGTGCTGCCAACCTTTGTTCAGCTGCATATGGTGCTTGCTGTTGAATCCATTTATGCAGCAGCAGAACTACATTTCCACAGGCGGCAAACAGCAGCGAAAAAGTCATTGAGTTCACTGATACAAGCGAAAAAGATCATGGCTACTTGCTTATTTGCTGTTGGTGGGACAGAACCATGGCCCACGTGAATGGTTCTTTGATATATACCCTGGAAAAAGAGATTTGCATCGCGATAGCTTCACTGACGTCAATTACGGGGCATCTTTGTCTTTGCTCTGGGCGAGACAAAGATGTCGCTGGCTTCGGAACAGGGCGGCAATTCCAGACGTTAACAACGGTGGTCACTTTTCACGAGCACTGAGAGGAAAGGATCGTAAATACACCTTGTGACGTTGTTTATGAATTATAAATTCAACTGGATACTGGATTGTTTCACGGTCGCGCATACGCGACAACACTAAGAGTAGCAAGCCTTTGACACGATGGCTAAGTTCATCTTCTCCTTGAAGCTATCGCGATACAGATACTCATGCGCATCCGCGTCTCCTGCCAAAGGTACTGGCTGAGCACCCAAGTTAACATCTGCCAACGCATCTTGTGCAAAAGCAGTGTCCTGGTGTCGGCCCTGCCACAGAAAGCTTGAGTATCAGATACCACTCCAACTTCATACTCATCGTCACGGCCCAAGTCGTTGCAGCTAAGAGCAAGTATCTCTTTTGGAGCGAAGTTATCGAAGATGATGTTGACGTTATCAAAATGATGGTTAACGTTGTTCTGGAACAACTTGAACTCAGCTTTGAACTTGCCAATGGAGCCACCGATGTTGTGGAACTCCGAAACTCGGGGTTGAGAGCTTTGTCGTGACGATTTCGGATATCAACGTGCCCGCATGCAAAACAGTGCAAATCATGGCAAGTAACTATATAAATCGTGCAATTGAAGATCCCCTGAGGCTTATTGATCAGAGCTACTTGTGGATCTTTCACCTACCCTCCTTGATTGCCTCTTGCGATTCCAGGTGCTGTGCCTCGGTATCCTCTTTAGATATCATCCCATGTTCTTTTCCCATTGTTACTCAAATAAAAAACGACCTGTAGCTTTCTATACTAAACAGGCTCTTCATAATTGGAGGGTCGTCTCTACGCTGATTCACACAAGTCCAACAATCACTCTGGATGTATCACCCAGAACTGTACCAAAGGACTTTCTATGGAACTTCTGATAGGCCAAAAACGACCAAGCTTCATTTGGTACTATTTGGCATGCCCTTGGGTTCATGATGAAGCGCGTGCGCGGTTGAGCCGTGCGGACCTGAGCTAACTGGACTGCGCCGAATTGTGCCTGATCAGATGAGCCTCGCGAGTACACCCGTGCTACGGCTGGTCATTCCCGCAGGCAGCCCCAGAGCGATCCCTACGTGTTGGTTGTCATCAGATTTACAGCACATAAGTGCATTGTCGCTGGTGAATAGACTAAGTAACTAAGCAGGCACAAGAGGAACCGGTTAGGCTGGCGTGAGGCATAGAATTAGCAATCCAAGAGTCAGGTATTGTTGATGCATACTTTACTCATTGTCAACCTCTTAACATGGGGTCGCGTTGTATCCCACCTCATCCGTCACTCTCCCCAGTTGAGCCTGGCTCCTGGCCAGGATGACTTTCCAGCGCTGCAAGTCGCATACAGATGCCGAGAGGGGATCGCAGAACCGTGTGCGAGCCGAACGCACCTGAATTCGTGAAATTAACTGGTAGAAAAATACTTGATATACGAGATAGGCTTCTTGTCTCTGAAAAGCAGCTGACGGTACCCTGGTGGGGAAAGACCTTGCTAGGAAAAGAGGGTAGAAGGGTGCAGTTACTATAACCTTCCTAGACGCTTTGGCTGTAATGGCACGCAGGTTTCCTGTGGCTATAGCAGACGATGATGTCTTATTAAAGATAGTGGTCCAGTCCCGCAACACCATCTCACATTGGCTCGCAAACCAGATCAGCGGATCCGGAACGATTAGTCCGGACGAAACTGCTTCATTATGCGCCGAGTCGCTTGTGTTCGTCGTATTTGCGTCGAGGCCAACTAGCTGCCATACTGTCTTGTGGAGGCCGTTCCTGCTCATAACCCTGCCAAATAGTTCTGTATAACGGAGATCCCTAATAGGTATATAATTTTATATAAATTAAGTTATATAATCTAGGGATTTCTGGCTTTATATAATTAAGGATAGTTTTATATATAGCTAGGAGGATAATCTTATTATAAAAGTCTTTAAATTATATAAGTAAGAGGCTATTAAAAAAGGCAAGTATTTTTAAATAGGCTTTATCTAGGAAGAATACTAAGATAAAAAAATAAATGCTAATAGTAATAAAGGTGCTAATAGAGGTATAATATATATATACTAAATCTAGGATATAAGGTTAAATAACTTAGTGAATAAAAAGATTACTTTTATAAGGTAAAAAAAAGGATAATTAAAACTAATTAGGGACTTTAATAGTAAATAAATTCTTTGCCTTAAGTTATATACTATTAATATCTTATTATTATATAACAGTTATAATATCTTAGGATAATAAGGCCTATATTTTACTAAGGGATAG
>JABEER010002266.1:0-32623 GCA_014824405.1 Fusarium sp. NRRL 66896
TAAGGTCACAAGTTTTCTTGCTCCCTGAGGGGCCGATCACTCTGTGGGACCTCACTCCACTTTACATCGTATCACCAAACGGGCATGATTTGAGTCTTGTTGGAAAGTTCCATGTGTCTTCAAAATCATAAGACCGAAACCGATAGTCTCGTAACTCTTACCGTGTTTACTATATGGAAGTTTAAAATGTCGAGTGAAATCTGTCAGTGACGAGCATCGACAACATACCAACCGCCTCGCTTTGAATCCATAAAGTGCTTGAAGCTATCACCAAGGAGATATGATATGCTGAGGGGAGAATTCTATGTGAATAAGATTTCAGTCAACTCTACCATTAATCTATAAACAAGTAAAATGGAAACAGGTTGTAAAATACCTTAATTGAGCAATCAACCAAGGCCAGTTAAATTTGATGCCGACGCCCTTACCAATCGTCCTGTAGGCTGTAAAAACTGAACAATCACCTACGACTGAGGAGGTTGGCTCACTTGGTTCACTCGTTGATTTGAATACCGACCGTTTCACTCATCACACTAACAAGATTCAAGAGGAAACCCCTCAACTTCATCATCTTATCGAAGATCTCCTCCAAAGGCTATCCGAACTCAATGAGAACAAACAGATTGCTGAGGAAAAGGCAGACAGGCTTTCAGAGAAAGTCAAGAGCATGAAGGAGAGATTGAGCTACCACATGACAGTTGTTGAGCACTGTAAGACGCTGGCGAGCAAGGCTAAAGAGCTGGCCGAGGAGAACCATGTACTCAAAGAACAACTCAACGATGCGCAGTCCCACATATTCAGTCTCCAGCCCTACCGCAAAGATCTGACACCCGAAGAGGCGGGGCAGGTACGAGATCTGTTTTCTAGTAACCACACGCCTCTGTGTACAGTTGCTAATTTAGGATTTAGGATTACGATGCCCTTGTTGAACAAATTCAGGACTGGGTCCAGAAGCTCATGAACCCCTGGTTGGAGGATGGTGAAGACGGTGCTCATGCTTTCTTAAACCACGCAAAGAGGCGCAGAGCCGATGCCAACTGGTTCAAGAGTGCTCTAAGCAAATACCCTGATCTTATGAATGGTCTGAATTTCCCAGAGACCGACGAGGACATCGTTACATCCGTGATAATGAGATATCTCCATGCCAGGATCTTTCAGTCTGTTCTCTACGGTGCCATGCCACGTAGCGTACAGACTATCGGTTTTATCGAAAACCACATGCGAGCCTCAGTTGAGCCCAAGAGAGGTATGTACAAACAGCCATGGAGACCTGCCTGCGTAAAATCCAAAACCGCTAACACGAGCCATTGTACATAGACCATTTCACTGTGAGAACGTGAACTGCTGAAGCATACAACACCCTTCTCAGTTGTCCCCAGTTTAGACCAGTTCGGGAAAAACGAGCTGAGGAGATGACCGTAGAGCTTTCCAACAGCCTCGAGATTTTCTCCAAGGGGGAGGATCTTCACAGTTGCTACCAAGACCTTACCGACCTTGTTGTGTATCCCGCCATTAAATTATACGAAAAACTGCAAGTCTCAACCAACCACTTCTATCTAGACATAAGCCCCTCCATTGCCAGTGTTGATGGAGAACTCAACACAACGCCCAGGTTCATTGATTCACTCATGAGGCTTGACTGCAAGAACGTACTGCAGAATAGGAAGAGGTTCAACCTGCAGAAGCTTGATCCTCTACCTTCCGAGCAAGACTTGTACCACAAACTGCACAATGTGTGTGCCGTGGTACCAGCTTTGTATATGAGACAGGTCGGACAACGAGATGCCATCAAGAATCCTACCGTTGTTCGAAAGCAACAGATCTTGGTAGCTTGGGGTTCGGAGGAGCAGCGACGAGCTTACCAAGACAATGGGTGTCGAACACTTATTTCGCATTTGTATGCGTTGGAGTCCTCGGAAGAAGGTTGACTACCCTTCTTCAAATGAGGATTATGCTTGATGGTTAACGGATGACAGCACACCATGGGACGAACCAATGACTGTTTACTACATGGCAAGGGGCCAGAGATATTCTGGGAAACCGGGGAAGGTGATAGCTGCAGTCTGGGAAACTTAACACCGTCTATTTGCAGTCAAACTGGGCTCCATAACAGGATTGGCGGGAGCAACTGATATGTATATCCCGGTATTGTAACAAAGAAACCCATAGTACATTGATCATTGTGCCCCGCACGAGTCCCTGTCATGCAGATACCATTCTATCAACATAAAATTTCTATACATAAGACAGTCGAAGCCAGGGGCCCGGGCTGTTCACACAGGACGCAGCAGAATGAATTATCAAGTCTCGATGCCGCAGAGGCTCTTGACGTAAATTGTACAAGTGTGCTACAAGCACACACGCAGCTCCCTATGGCCTGCCATAACTAGGCATAACTAATATCCTAGGTCTCCATAACACCAAGCTTACATGACGGAAATAGTTTGTGAAAAAGTTAAGAAACAAATGAATGCGAAGAGGTCTTTTTGTGGTGAAACAGGCAACATCAATGAGAAATAATAAGCCAGAAGAAAACAAAACATAAAAAAGAAAAGAGCCTGTCTCTGCTTGTCGTCAGGAGAGCAGCGAGGTATCAGCACATTGTATATCCATCCTTTCTCCCTAGTTTACACATCATCTCCGTCCTCAAGGTGATCCAACCTTTGGTGCTCTAGTTGTGATTACACATCTTCTTTCTCTCTAACCCCCTTTTCGGTTGAAGACAACATTCATATAAGAATCAGAAAAACAAAGGAAGGGTATAAGAGGAACCTGTATAGGTCGGTCCGTTCATGTTTCCACCGTCTCATATCGGTGTTCGGAGAGTCTTCGTCCTCTCAGTGCCGGGACGCCTTATCATCGAACCCTACGTTGTAGCGGCCAAAATAAGCCCGGAAGTAGTCCTACTCCTCATCCAGGCTTCCCATCATACCATTGCCTTTGCTGCCCTTGCGACCAAGCTTAAGCATGCTGAATCTCTTGCGGACACTGCCCTTCTTGCTAGGGATCTTGTTCTCAATAGCCTTTTCGTTGCCGCCACCAAATTGCTGGTCGAAACTCCCTCGGCTGCTAAACCCTCCTGGAGACTCGGGATGCTTCTCGTCATGAGATTGAGTGCGGAAAAAGCTATGCCGGCGGTTGTGCTCTTTGCTTTGACTTCGGCTTAAGGAGCGGCTGAGGTTGCTCGCTGTTTCAATATCAACAGCGGGCTCCTCAGGCTCAGTTGGCAACTCGGGTTCCTTCTTCTTGCTGCCACCAAGGAAACTGAGTCGTGTACCTCGTTTTGAGACGGGCCTGATGACTGAAGCTTCTTCTGTGGTAACACCGTTTGCCGAAACCCCAATATTCTTATGCTTGAGGCTGGCTTCAGAAGAACGAGATGATCGTCTCCAAGTTGGAGAAGGCGTTGCAACCATTTCGCGTTGCGGCTGAGGTGGCGTAAAGTGTGCGATTTCCGATGCGAAGGTACTCTCGAAGACTATAAGGAATTAATTGTCTGAAACAACATGTGGTTAAAATTCAACTTACACCTATGAAGCTCCTCATGTCTACTGTTGAGAAGTTCATTGGGACTTCGGGCGAACATGGCAAGGCACCTCTTAATCATGATAGCATGGTCGACAAGTGCCATCTTGATAGCGCTGTCTTGGGGTGTCAGCTCTACCTCTGATGCTTCCTGGTCCTCATCCTCTTCAGCATCTTCGTTAACTTCCTTGGGTTCTGGCAGCAGTTGACGGTAACAGGCTACACTGCTTTCGGAAGCTGGGTTGACAGAAACGCTCACTGCATCGAGAAGAAGCTGGGCATGGTCCCCATTACCATCAGCAACTCGATGCTCAAGGGCAGTCATTTCCTGGGTTTTACGGACAATCCGCTCCAAGGCTGTCTCATGGGCGCTGAGTCTAATTTCCTGCGTGTCAACAACTTCGCTGCGACGAAGTATAGTAGGGAAAGCATCGGCAGTTGTGAAAACCAGTTTCTCGGCAGAGTGCTCCTTAACAGGGCCACCTGTATTGCGTCGTGTGGAGATAGAAAAAGTCTGAGGATGAGATGATAGAAGAAAATCCCGAATTACTTGCGGCACTCGTGCGCGCTGGAAGACCTGATGGCTGAGGTCGCGATGAGGAGTGACAGCTGAGATAACCAGGAACTGGCCTTCAACATCATCAACATCGCCCCCAGTGACAATCTGAGCAGCTGGATACTGCTCTTGCATGCGGTCTGTAAAAGCAGAAGCGCGTTCGCTTGGAGATCCCTCATATATATACTCCTTGTCTCTGAGGTTGGCGTGGAATCCAAGTCCCTTGTAGACAACCTTGAAGTATTTAGGAACCAGTTTGTCGCTTTTGGAGATAGTCTCATATATCGTTGCGATCGCTCGTTCAGTCCTGGCGAGCTTGGAGAAATCGAAGATGTTGTTTTCGTACTGTGTTTGTAGTTCTTTATATGCTGCCAAAGCATGGCTCCATGACTCTCCCTCTTCAAAGTATTTGATCATGTCGAAGTAGAGTCTTTCTTTTCGCTCAAACTGAGTCTGTGCCGGAAATTCCGGGTCAGGAAGAGCAGAGGTCTGGCTAGCCGGATCCCACTCGTACAGATCAGCATGCAGTCGTAGGGCCAAACCAGCTTCTGTGTGGTTCCGTGATTCGGCTTGCAGGTCTGCAAGCTGGTGCACATAACGAACAAAAATCTCCTCCTTTTGCATATCGCGAAGGAATTCCATGAGCCGTAAACGATTAATGAGATGTGTTGCTTCGCCAGGGTCCTCACTACTGTGAACTGCAACCAGGAGGTCGAGGAATTCATCTATAGTTCCGACGAACTCACGTAGAGCTGTGTACAATGGTTCGTCGGGAATTTCTGCCAGAGGCTCAAAACGTTCAAGGAGCTCGGGTATAAACAGTTTCTGGAGGATGCTCTCGGTCAAAGGCTTCTCCTTGAAGAACAGGTCCAATCGATCGATTGTCTCTGTTTGAATGATCGATAGATCCTCACTCAAGATCCATTCGCTGACAATCATAGTCTGTAGCACTTCGACAGCCATTCTTCGGAGACCTTCATGCACACTGAGGCACAACTCGACAATGGGGCCAACGAGTGCTGGAACATATTGAACTTGATATCCTCCCATTTTTGAGAGATTGTATCGGCTTCGTTCATCAGGAGTAGTCTCCCATCCGATTGCCTCCCAAGTGCGACGAAGGAGCTCAGCACCATGTTCTCGAACATCCCCCGCAATCTTCCACACCGCTCTTCGCTTCTGCTCAGGGAACGTCTCTAACGCGAGAGATGTACTGCCCACGAGTTTAAGGAGTGTTGTAAAGAAGAGCTTCCATAGCTCAGTATTGAAGCTCTCTGCTTCCTCTGGGTCGGGAAGGAACGCTTCCAACATTGTACCAGCGAGATACTCAAGTGTCCGCATAGCCGATTTGTGATGATGGATGTGTACACTCAACCAGCCCAGGGGATATGCTTCTCCCTTCAGTATGCTCATGTGTACTCTAAGAAGATTCTCTAATAGCGTAGTCAAGTCGTCCTCAGCAAGCTCCAGTTGCATGCCTGAGGGTGAATTAGATATTGCGGACAAAATAGCAGAAAGCTCGACCAAGGCTTCATCGAACTGAAGGTCTTCATTAACAGGTTTAGTAGGGAAAGGGTAAGACGATGGAAAAAGAAGAGAAAGGCGGTCTTTCGGCTTGCGGTGAGCAGCAAGAATCGCCAGGTAAGAATCGATTATTTTAGGAATATGGTCCGGAATTTCTGAGCCGAGATAGTCGATCTGGCTCGCCAGGATAGAACAGCATAAACGGATCTGATCCCTCCATTGGTCTGTCACCTCTTCAGAATGACCCCAATGAGGAGTGATCCATCGAACCGTGTTGGTGCTGAGGGCTAACTTTTGGTCAGGGTGGGCAAATAAGTCCAGCTTGCCATAATTGATAATCAGTACAAGCTTATACAGAACGAGTTTGCCCTTGACGTCTGTGCACGAGTCCATGAAGTCAATGGCGATATGCAATATTTCCTCTGTGGTCAGCAACCCAGCAAGCTCTGGTAGCCATGTATGGAAATGCTGAACGGCGAGAGTCTGGGTTCCAACAAGTGCAGGGGCAGAGTTGCGCATCATCGCGTCAAGAGCCTTAAAAATGGCGCGGAGCTCGCGTGTAAAACCGGTGGTGTTGGAGGTGATACCAATGCCAGCTTCTTTCTCCTTCTGCTGGGTTCTAGCATGTGTGATAAATTTAAGGATGTGCCTGACAACCTTGAAAGTAGCACGCAGCTTTCGGGCGGTCTCGGGCTCTGTTGGGTTCTGGAGGAGTCGTGTAAAGGATCGCATTAGACATGGAGTCGCAAAGGGGTAATTGAACTGGTTCTCGGCATACTGGTCGACCAATGGACCTAGGTTGAATCTTCGATCATGTACAATGCCTAATACTCTGACCAAGGCAGTGAAGACAAGATCCTCGAATTCATGACTTCCGGAGTACTCCACGAGGATTCCGAATAGACCATCAAGCACATCGTTGAGCAGCTTGACCACCTCGATTTCAGGCACAAAAATTAGTTGCCTAAGCACACCTGGAACCTCCTCTCGCTGAAGATCTCGCCACTTCAAGAGTCCCAGGATCACTCTGTCCTGTGAGAACCTTGTGCTGCAGAGATAGGTATCGATACGGAGTACAGCGAGGGGGCCAGTGACTTCCGCAGGATGGTCATCCTTGCCTTGGGGGCTCCACGAGAGCGACAGATACCCGCCCTTTCCAGTTGGCCCAGGTTGTGCGGTAGATGTATGCTCATCTATCTTATAAAGCAGCAGACCGTGTAGACCATCCCTTATGAATGCCCCCTGATCCCACAAGGGCATATGACCAATGGCAAATGGTGGGTTGGGCATGTCAGAAACAAACATGACAACATGAGCTTGTGGGACCTCATTAGGGGCCAAAGCAAGACGCAGTGTCTGATTCCAGGGCTCTCCTCGTTCCGTAGCTATCGATTTGAATGTGCTCAAAGCTTCTGTGTTGGAGGAGGCAAAGATACAGTTTTCAATCCGCTCTCCGGAGGTCTTTCTGACCTCGAGGGTTATCTGGAGGTTATTTCCATGAACACTAGAGGGCATGGCGGTTGCACTACCAACAAATCGAGATAGAAGGTTCTGTTTTCCCAGGGCAGCATCAGTTAAGGTAAAGTAGATGTCAGAGCGAGGTCTTGTAGGGGCTCCGGAGAATCCCATCTTGCTTGTCTTTGTCACGCCTGAGAGCATCGTTGGAGTGGATTTTATGAGGATGTCAGCGTCCGAATGATTAAAACTCTTGAGCTGAAGCTGCAACCGCTCACCCCTCCGAGACTTTTCATAGTGTCCAGAAGGGCTGTCCAACAATTCCTTGACCAGCGGATCCCAATCATCACCGGCGTCCTTTTCGCCTGCATGCCTCGAAGATGTCGACCAGATATTAACAAGATGTTCGACCTCGTCATCTTGTTTCATGATTGGATTTAATCGTAGAATGCCAAGGCCGATTGTGCGATCCGCTGTCTGTACACCATCTGGTGGGCTGCCAGTTTTTGAGCCTGCTGTACTTGGAGGTCCGGTGCCTTCTCGACTTTCGGGGCCGCTTGTTGAGAGTCGTTCGTCATTTTGCTCGGCGACAGCGTCCATCCGTGTCACAGGTGACCCTCTTGAAATGCCAGATCTTGAGCTCTTACCACCCCACATGAGGCTCCTTCTTGTTGACTTCATTCCGCCCGAAGATGTCGGTTTCATGTGGTCCCTAGAGTATGGAGCCGATGGGCCAGTTCCTGAGCGCGAGAGAGGCTGAGAGGGTATAATCTGCTGAGATGCTAGCACTTTGACAACCAGGAAGAGCTCTGTTTCTGCTGAAGGAACGTCGCCCACGTCTTGGGAGGATAAATCTGTGAAAAGAGTCTTCGTTTGGGCATGTTTGGCCAGGTTGACGATTGTGCCCCCGGCAGGAATTTTGACCGTAAACCCTTCTGAAAGAGTAGTAGGCTGACCATATTGAGGCTTGCTGACAAGGTAAAAAACAAGTGAGGTCTCTTCAATCGAAGCACCGGCGAAGCCCTTGATATCGACCATGAGATGGTGTAGAGCAGTCAATTCGACAATGGACTGTGGGGGTTCGTCCAGTAAACTCATCACAGACTGCAACTTGGTGACTTTGACAATACAATCGTCGGCTGTTAAGACCCTTCCCCGAGCTTCGGGGTCTCGCACAATGACTTCACCTCCACATAATTTGTTCACCCTAACCAAGTCCCAGACGGTCTTTTCACGTAAACGATCGTATTCGTGTGCAGTAAGAACATTATACAGAAACTGTTGCCGATGTAAGTTGAGGCTTGTGATAAGCTGAGAAAGTTGATCCAGTCGACTATATTGTCGGGAGAGTAGGAGCTCGTGGAGGTTGGTGGAATGCCATTCTCGAAGACATGAGGCGATCTCGTCTATTAAGGGTTCCGATAGCGAAGTTGGTGTCTCGTCTCCGATCTTGAGCATTGGTACGGGTGCAGCAGGGCGTGGAGCGTTGGGGTCTCTATCCACGGGTATTGATAGGCTTCCCAGAGTGCCATTGGGAAGTTCCTTGAAGGGCGTTCTGCCTTTACTCGATATCGTTGACCTATTTCCGTCTTTTCGGCTCTTGCGCGCTGAAATGTTCGTCACACCACTCTTGGCACTATCGCTCGCACGAGGCATATCACCATCCAAAGCTGGGCCGTCGCTTGCTGCATCGTCGTTTTCGTCACCCTCTTCAGGCTCCCCTAGCATCTCGCGAACCTCAACACAGCTCCGTGGGAAAATTCCACTGAACACACGCGCCTCGAGTGTCTGGCCCTTGACAGAAGTCAGACCAGCCAGCAGACTGGGAGGGGCTACGAGGTAGCCGCGCAGCCAGTTGCCGTCTGGCGTCTCTTCAATAATGTAGAGCTCATCGCCAATCTCGAGGGGAAGGTCGGCAGGACTCGAAGCTGGGAAAGGGTAGGTCGCGACGGCGAACGCGATGCGGGGAAGAGGCTGCCAGGGCATTGAATATCGCAGGAGACTGGTACAACTTAGGTATCGAGGAGGTTCGGGTTCACAGCCACCAGAGCTGGCGTAGTTGGAGGTTTCGCAGCTGGGTGTCGGCAACGGCGAGAAGTGGGTAAATTTTAACGGTTCGAGAGAAAGTCGGGTCAGGAGTTTATGAGTTGGGCGCTTAGTCTTTGTTGCACTACTGAATTCATCAAGAGATTCAGATATCGGAGCGCAGTGCCAGGAGCTGTCGTTAAACGTGTGCCCCGTTAACCAATCGCGGGCTCATGGATCTTGAAATTGGTCCCTGCAGCGCAGTTCCAAGAAGGACGGGATATGATATGGCGTTGAACAGGCACGGGCACAGGCACAAGGTAGCGAGCGTTTGGCTCGTTGTTAGTCGAATTCTATTCGAATGCGCCGAGTTGATCGAAAGCGAGCGTTGTTGCTGAGTGAGCTGTTCAGTTTGGTTGGCAGGTCGCTCAAATCAAATTCAAACCCCCTGAGCAAACGCGAAATAGCTTGCGGCGGGTTTTGGCAAGGGTTCTAGATCGAGGGGTGGCCTCAGCCTTTTCGCGGGATGAATATGGATGGATGTTGGTTGGAGCGTAGGCTGCGAATGGAATAGTCAAGGCAGGGCTGCCAAGAAGGGCAAAAGGAACGTCAAAGAATTACCAGAGGAGAAGGGGACAATAAGAAAGAGTTGCTATTGTTGAATTGAAAGGGTAAAGTGCAGAACGGCACAAGTGATGAAACCAACGTTGAGATGGATCGTTATGTGCTAAAGAGTCAAGAAAGTTGGGCTAGCCATGATACCGTTCCAGGTCTCGGGAGGGGACAGAATGCGCCGGCTCTAGTCAAAGTCTGTCACAGTACCAACATATCTCTTACTGCATATATGGATCTCAATGTACTGGTCTAACAGATGTGAAGAATAATTGCTTTTTGAGCTTCCGGGATTATGCCCAATCTCAATTCCATCCCGTCTCCACTAGTGCCTGCGGTATGTGCTGCAAGTTAATGAGGTTGTGGATCGACAACCCATGAATTTGGGGATTGGATGCAACTCGAGATTCTAGACGTGAAGAAAAGAACCGGGGCGGAATTAGCCATTAATATTCACGTACCGCTCCCCTGGAGACCTGCAGCCCTCTTCGACTATTGTACTCACACTGCATGTGCCGTCTAACACACCACCAAGGTAACATTAATGAGACGACATCCCCAGCAACCGTGAAAGCTTCTGCGAATCCGTGCAGGTTCTAATACGATAAATGTTCAGATCAGACGAAATGCGAAATGTGCCCGGTTATCGAGTTGGCTCGTGCCAATATAATCCACTCTCATCGACGGCCCGCGTATAAATCCTCTAGTACATGTGATCTATCTCCATCTACATGCAGGGTTCGCGTTAACATTCCTAACCTCTGGCTCTAAGTCTATCATCAGCATGAATCATCGTGCAGATTCGATGCCCTTGCTTTATTCTGGTTCCACTTCCTGCCCAGACTGCTACTGCATCGTGTGATGTTCAAGCCACCGACTTTGATCAAAGGCATGCCCTGTCTTACATGATAACCTCAAAGGGTCAACCAACCTCCAAGAACCAACTGGCCGAACATAGACGGAATCATATTTCCAGTGGTACAAAGAAACCAATACTTCACCCACCTTCTGACAGAGTGTCAAACGGATTGGTCGAACTCTTTCTTCGTGGGGAGCCCGATGACCCAAAGCGAACGACTACCCTGCCATGCTGGAATTTGAGCCTCCCATTCTGAGACAACCCACGGAACTCGGATCCGTGGTGAGAATGCTTTATACCATCCTTGCATCAACCCTGCATTAGGCTCAAAACTCTGATATGTACCACGGCAGCACGGTTTACCTCATCCTGCATGAGTGGCTCATGGTTTACAAAGAGGCGTAACTTTGGCATCGTAGATTCCCGTGCCACCACAGGTATCTGAAACATCCATAGCTGGCATATCTTGAAAACTTAGTCGAATCAGGACAAGCCATTTATTCAGTTAAGCTGTTCTCTTTATTTCTTATTTAAATATATTAAATTTATAATAATAGCTATTAAAAATAAAAGAAAAAAAACATTAATTAAAAAAAAAAACAATCTTTATTAGGTATTGGCATTAGCTAGATTATGCCAATACACATAATTTCAATTAAACCTAAAATTCTAATAATATATATTGCTATTTCTACTTAAAGGAATCTCGGTTTCATATCGAAGTTTTATTGTGTATATTTATTATATATGTGATATATAGAGGGAAAAAAGTGAATAAACTTTTAGTTACCCTAGACCACTCTCTACGAAAACTCATCTCACCACCTCCACATCCACCGATCCACTACCCGAGCTCGACACTTTTTGTTTACCTATCGACAGCATATGTATAACCACAACCATTAGGTGTGCCAAGTTCTGCATTTCTTTTTATTCTTTCTCCTTTCTTTTTTAGTAAGTACTATTATATTATAACAGTCGTCTCAGGTTCAAATAATAAGCCTGACGGGTGTATCTGTCTCATGTATGAGTATGCAGCCTTGCATTCATTCACCACGAGCTTAGTAGTGAAGGGTTGGTATCCCCAGAGCAGCAAAAAGGACAGACATTGGAATTGCCGGGGTGTTTAAGTGCAGCCGTCGGGTAATTCCTCTATCGGCAGTCGACCATTGAATAATATTAAGACCCCATGTCCTTAAGAAGAGAACCGTCGCGGGCGAATACCCACCTGACAACCACGTCAAGTTGATCTATCCCCAATCAGATCCTCCACTACACCACGGGCTTCTTTCTGATCGTCGGTACTTAGACAAATTAGGATGGGGAACCAACCACCTTTGAGGTACACCAGGACAACACTCCGTGAAACTTTCAACTTCGAATGTTATGTCAGGGCAATAGTGCCATCCTACAGAAGAAGATAGCCAACTCACTTGTCTTCCGAACGGTTCTAAAGTCTTATCCTAGCACTATACTGAACCAACTCACAAATAATATCACAACCCGTTCATCTCATAATCGGAGCAAACCCCCACACTGCAAGTTTCTCTCCAAGACTATGCCTTCGGTCATAATTCCCAATAAGGCAGCCCAAACCACAACGTCACGCTACGGCCGGGAATTTCTCTATAACCCGCCAATTCGATGTTCTCATACAGCCTCGTGCCAATATAGGCCCTGCGGTTTAACGTAGTATCTCAGAAGCGGAGGTGTGAGAACGGCCAACTTATAAGCTGGCGGTTTCCCAGCTGAAAGATTGACCTCCTAGTCCTTGATCACTAGGTCCGAGCTACCGCCATATACCTGATACATTGTCCACCTCCAAGTATGTCTACTCTCTTATATCTGACGCTGAATACTAACCTCTGCTAGTACCA
This sequence comes from Fusarium sp. NRRL 66896, assembly GCA_014824405.1. NCBI lineage: Eukaryota > Fungi > Ascomycota > Sordariomycetes > Hypocreales > Nectriaceae > Fusarium > Fusarium sp. NRRL 66896. Next base: position 12,434 of record JABEER010002266.1, read on the forward strand.
TCAAGCAAGATGGTGCTCATTACTCAACTTCTATCAGGCCTTGCCCTTGCTTCAAGCATCCTTGCATCACCTATCGAGCGTCGTGCTGTTATTAACCACGATGCTGTCGTTGGGTTTCCACAAACAGTTCCATCCAATACTGCTGGCTCACTCTATCTGAAGTACAAGCCTTACCTCAAGGTCTTCAATGGATGCGTGCCCTTCCCCGCGGTCGATAGTAATGGCAACACTGGGTATGTTAAGTTAAGGCGTTCTTGAATTGGGGCTGACTTCATTGTTAGTGGAGGCCTGGCCACAAGTGGCTCCTCCAATGGAGGTTGCAGTAGCAATCTCGGCCAGGTCTATGTACGAGGCGGGACTTACAATGGCCGCTACGGCATTATGTATTCTTGGTATATGCCAAAGGATTCACCCTCTCCCGGACTAGGACATCGCCATGACTGGGAAAACGCAGTCATCTGGCTGTCTGGTGAAAGCACAAGTGCTACAGTTGTTGGCATGGCAGTTTCTCAACATGGAGGATACGACAAGAGAACTTCTGGTACTTTCTCCGGAAACAGTCCCTTAGTGGGCTATACCGCCATCTGGCCTACCAATCACCAAATGATCTTCACCAACGATAAAGGTGGCCAGCAGCCGCTGATTGCCTGGGAGAGTTTGACTGATGCGGCTCGTACAGCTTTGACAAACACCGACTTTGGCAGTGCCAACGTCCCCTTCAAGGACGGGAGCTTTGAGTCAAATCTGGACAAGGCAGCTGTCTGAAAACCTCACAAAGATTCTCATGTGTGCAAGAGATGTGCTGAAAGGGGATTGACAACTGACCAGAGCCTCTGATCTGAGGAGATTCCTAATGCACATGTGTTAGTCGACAGCTACATAAGTCGGTATTTGCATAACGGATATCCTTCAAAAGAAGTATTTCCAATAACCACGCCTGAATGATTGACGTTTCCAGATGTTGCATCATAGTTGATCCTGCGTTGTCGTTACTGTAATGGTTGTTTGCCACTTTATACCCATCCAATTACAATTATCGGAAAGCAACCTGCCAGTGAGAAGATCGTTTCCAAGGCCTTCTTCACACCAATGACACAGCCAACGACACTCACGAAATACGGTGGGCCGTTGACGGAACAAGCATGTGGGCCTTTTTTCGTCGAAACAGATCCTCTGCGTGTTAGTTAAGCTCAAGTAAGGGTCCACCCAAAAACAACAGAATGTGGTGATGACCTCTTTGATAAAGGCTGTAAAACCCTCTCGCACAATTCACAGATACTGACTTTGAAGTGGCGAGCAGATGCACAGTACGTTTGGATTTTCCAACCAATCTATAATCCACGTTCGTTTTTCAGCCATGGATGTTATCAGCGAAACTACGGATACTCAGCTTCAGGACTAATTCGCCGCACATAGCTCGGTTTTGCTGTGCCCCCCACGCTATGGATTGACATCATATTTGATGGGTGTTTCCTTAGGTATACAAATGAAAAACATTATGATATTACTATCAACCACGGCGCCTTCTTTGAGACCGATTTCTCGACATTTCATTATTATTATTCCTTCCTCAAATTAGCCGAACCCAGCCGCAACAATTCACAGGCATCTACCTCACCTGCCTTACCTTTCTGTCTTGCGTCTGCTTCCCACTTGGTATTCTGTCATCTCGACGCATTCATATCATTTCGTCTCCACGCTGCAGAGACATTTCCCACAATTACCACCTTCACCGATCTTACAATTAAGCCTTGCGGTTATCAAGTGCTACTTTCAAATCATCCCAAAGAATATATATACTAAGCTACCGCAAAGAAATACTCAAAATGGGGACACCGTTCATCAGTCTCCTTGAGCCTAGCAAGCTTGACGGATACAAACGCGGGGCGCCTCTCGAAGAGCAGCCATCGTCGATTTCACAGACCTTCCTAGATGCTATGGAAGTTCGCGAGCAAGTTTTTGTGAAGGAGCAAAATGTTCCGGCTGAGAATGAAGTTGATGATGACGACCCTCGTTCGTGTCACTGGGTTGTCTACGCCAGCATCAACAAGGTCGAGGAGCCGGAGGTTCGCGATGAAGAGGGAAATGTGATACAACCTCGGACGAGCTCGACACGCTCAACACCGATCGGAACCATCAGACTGGTACCGTTTCCTCACGATCCACACCCAAAGGACGGGGGCAAATACTGGAACGGGATTCTCCAAGACGATAATGGTGACCAGAATGGACAAAAGAATGGACACAAGAACAGGAAGGCACCGTCGGGGATCAAGCCATATATCAAAGACCGGAAGACGAGATTCCACAACGGCCAAGAGCCGTATGTAAAACTAGGACGACTGGCAGTGATCAAAGAGTTCCGAGGACATGGCATCTCTGGACTTCTCGTCAACACAGTTCTCAGCTGGCTTAAAGCCCACCCGTCGTACTTTAATCCTAACATCAAAGAAGTCGGCCTCGAACACCTCAATCCAGTCGGAGATGTCATGACAATTCCCCAGTGGTCAGGACTCGTCTGCGTCCACGCGCAGAAGCAGGTGGTACACCTTTGGAAAAAATGGGGGTTTGAGGTAGATGAGGAGATGGGCACCTGGTGGGAAGAGGGTATGCCTCATGTTGGTATGTTTCAGCGCTTGGAGATTTCAGAGACGATATCCCGTCTAGATTAGTTGCCCTCTATTCCCCAAAACAAGTCAACCATACCTCAGCAGTGAGTAGAGAAGGGAAAGACCAAAAGTTGGGCCTTTCTCCAGAGGCGAGACCAGTTAGTTAAGTGACACACGGAAAACCATAGAATTATAAACACAGGCAGCTTTTGCTTATACATTGAATTTTAGTTCATTCACCTCTAAGGGAGCTCGACTTTTATTGAATCTAGAGCCACCTAAGAAAATCCCTAGCCGCGTTCCCAGACCCGATGAACGCAAAATGCAATTCTTGAAAGAAGCCGGAACACGCCAAAGCCAACCCTTCCAATCATGATACCACCGTTGCACCTTTTATCGGTTGCTCTTGGCCACACGCTCCAACTCGTCCTTCTTCTTGATAGCGTAAGAGTTGCTGGAACCCTTGGCAGCGTTGATCAGCTCCTCAGCAAGGCACTCAGCAATGGACTTCACGTTGCGGAAAGAGGCCTCGCGAGCACCAGTGGTGAGGAGAGAGATAGCCTGGTTAACTCGGCGGAGGGGAGAGACATCAACGGCTTGTCGTCGGACGGTACCGGCGGAACCAATTCGGGTAGAGTCTTCGCGAGGACCGCAGTTGACGATGGCGTCGACGGCGACCTGGATGGGGTTCTGGTCGGTCATGAGGTGGATCTGCCCCTAGTGTTAGCACTCTGAAGGCTAAAAAAAATTCCCCCTTCGTGGGCTTCTTAGGTTGGACGTACGATCTCGAAGGCGTGGGCGACAATTCGGACAGCCATGAGCTTCTTTCCGTTGTTGCGGCCGTGGTGCATCAGAGAGTTGGTCAATCGCTCAATGATGGGGCAGTTGGCCTTGCGGAATCGCTTTGTGGCATAACGGCCAGCAGTGTGGGTGACGTAGACGGGGTTTCGCAGGGAAATGTAGTCACTATTCGTAGGCCATCCGTCAGCATCCCGTCGCGGATAAGTGAAGTTTTTGAAGATGATTTCTTCACCAGAGTCACAACGTACGTCAGGGAGATGTCGCGGACCTCGACATCGTAGTCCCACTTGTTGAAGAGCTTGACATTGCCAACCTCCTTGACAACATCCTTGGGGAGCACCTCATAGAGGGCGGAGTTCTCGACCTCGATCTCGCCGGCGTCAGACATTTTGGCTGTTGCAGTGGTCTCGGGACTGACGGGCTGCGGTTAGTACAGTTGTGATCGAAGTGGGAGGGAGTTCGAAATCGAAGTTTACAATGTGGGCGCAACAGAGATTCGAGAGAGACGACGGGAGGGCAGAATGTGCTTAGAGTGGGGCTGGTGCATCCAATCAGGGCAACCACTCACCTCGGGTCAGGGTCGCACCTTCTTTTTTCTTAGGGCTCGGCTGCCCTGCAACATCTCGGGTGGCTCTTTCCACTTTCCAATCGCGCAGTGTCAATCGAGAGAGGTCTTCGGATTGAACACCACACTTTGTCTTGTCCAACCCAGACAACAGCACATCAGACAAAATGGTAAGTCCATGGTGATGCCCTCCCTCTGCTGAGGCGGCGGACTTTACAAACATGAATTTTTGACTGACTTGGACATCAGGCCCCCGCCGCTGGAGCAAAGAAGCAAAAGAAGAAGTGGTATGTATAAGGTGTACCGTCATCGACGATGTCCCCAAACTTACGCATTTCCAAAGGTCCAAGGGAAAGGTCAAGGACAAGGCCCAACACGCCGTCGTTCTCGACAAGACCACCTCTGAGAAGCTCTACAAGGATGTGCAGTCTTACCGTCTCGTCACCATCGCCACCCTCGTCGACCGAATGAAGATCAACGGCTCTCTGGCACGACAGTGCCTTGCCGACCTCGAGGAGAAGGGCATCATCAAGCCTGTGGTCACTCACAGCAAGATGAAGATCTACAGTATGGCCTCCTCTCTCTTCTCGCACGAACACTCTGCCCCCCGATGCGCTATATCCGATCAACTGCTAACATGACTCCAGCCCGTGCCGTCGGTGGTTCTGACTAAATGCAATGAACGATAAACTTGAGTCTCACGATTGTGCGTCTGGGTGGCCTGGACGATAGACAGGCCACATGGTCGGAGGGTGTTGCAAGGCGAAAAACAAAAGCCTGGTTTAGGACGCTATTCATGCTCGGTTAAGCATTGGGACGGAATCGCTTTAGCACACACGGCAACGGAATAAAAAATCTTCGAAACGACCAAACTATGGTTCTTTGTGATGCGCAATTATGTGTCCCGATAGTACGGGGTTGAACTATTACTGTGCTTGTCTTCCCACAACTATTCTGCAACTACGTAATCATTGATGGCTCGAGAACATTTGGCCATGCGTGCCCTTTGAACTGAGGCTTGACTGAACAATATGTAAACCCAACAGTCCTTGCTTACAACGCGTTGAGGGTTACTTGATCACCCGCACATGTGATAAGGTGATTCACTGGAGCAGGCGGCCGTTGCCCTGATGTCCTTATTGTCACTTTTGTCAACGGTTCCTGTTGAACTCGTTATCAAGGTATTCTCTTCTACTGACATATCCGAGTTGGTCTCCGAAATTGTAATGCTGGCTTGCGATTGAACTTGGGCCCTCCAACAAGACTGAATTTCGACAGTGTGATCACCGCCAACCTAAAAGGTCTAACTTGGTTCCTTTCAGAGCCCATGTCTTATGATCGTGATCCAACAGCATGCAAAAAGAGGATTTGACTGCACTACAAGTTGGTCCATGCTGAAGCGGCTGACGAGTCCATACGCCAGTGGTCTCCTGGAGCAAGGCTCGCGAAACATAATTGCAAGATTGGGTCCGGTAGCTGCTGAAATAATAACTTCTCTGCTCCTTTGCACAAGTATGAGTTGGTATTCACTCTACGGCCTTCAGTAATTCGCCAGGAACTTCGTCGTTTGCCATCCCACACTCTGCAATAGCTCAACAATGCGTTCAGATTGTGGGCTCAGACAAGCGCAGCATTTGCTACAACCTAAGATATGAAGTAAAAGTATCTGTCAGCACCCTGCAATCGCTGCTAGAGATATCGAGTTATGTCGCTGGTCTTCGTTGCTTGGATATTGCCGTAGTACCCAGTGTAGCTTCATTTCTCATTGGAAACTCAGTTTCAGCCTAGCATCCATCTTCAAAGCTTTCAGAGAAGATGAGGCTCTCGCAATAGTAGCGACCACCATGGGCAAGAAAATAATGCTTTGGTGTTAAAGCCTTTTAACATGTCACACGTGACCTTAGGAAACGCTGATTTGATAGTCACGTGTCCGCATACCACTCCATTGATTTCGCTGCGCCGTTGACGATCATAGAAGAAGCTCTTGGAGCATGGTGTACGGACGCGTGATTGCTGTAAGCTATGTTAATATGTATGTTGATTAGGAGAAAGGCATCAAGTGCATAGTCCCCAAAAAACAATTGAGGCAGTCCTCTTATCATGACTCTTCCTTTATGACCAGGGAATACGCCCGAGAATGGACGCAGGTCATACACTCTAACCTAGATGGGATATAGCCGCTCGGTCTACGGACAGATAGTCCATGGCATGTATTTCACATCGGTTATCCGAGGACGAACGGCGGAGGATTGGCCACTATAATAACCAAACGACGGTGAGATTAGAAAGATCAGGACAACCTCGATACGACAGGGCAACAGCTATAACGTCAGTAGTAATAGTGTCTGGTTCACCTATATCAAGTCTTTCTAGAATATGAGAAGGCATAGCATGAAGTTATTGAGCTAATAATCATGAAGTTGTCGAATATCACTGTTCATGGATCGGCTTGACTCGAGTAAACGGGCGTCCCGAGAGATAAGCTAGGGACATACAACCATAGCTGGAGAGAAAATTCTTAGGTAGTCGAAACTACATGACGATAAGCCCTTGTTTATACTGTACGGTACAGTGTATTTCCAAAGGGAGGTGGTGGCGGACCCTTCATTCGGCTCAAAGGGTATGAGCTTGTTTTTTGACCGAAGCCTGAGGAAAGCTGCGCTCGGGAAGCAAGAAAACTTCAGAACTTGATACGGGAAGCCAAGACAAACTTATTAAAAAGCCTACTAACCTTATGCAAATTTACCTAGGGCTATTTGTTACTTTGGATCGAGGTCCTAAGTTTTCTTACGTTTCTAGAGCTGTAATACCCTTGCTGGCCTCTATCATAGAAGCATAAGAAACGGGCAGACTTCTATCATGATCTAGTTATCATGAAGCTTCATAAACGATAATCAAGAAACTCCAATAGGAATGTATTCTCTCGTACAGTTTCCAACAACTTGTATACGCTTTTACAATGATTCTCCTTAAGGCAGCAATAACTATATGCTTACTTTCATTTCCCAGTCTAGCCAGTATCACAAGTTGTCTGTAGCACCATGAATTCAATTATCCCCTGAAAGCGGCCAAGTTTTCTATTCAAGAATAGAACCGTTTTAGCTCAGTACCCTCCTTGTGGATCTTTGGGTCGGGGTGTGGAATATCACCGCCAGCAGATTTAGATTGTTTAATGATAGCTGGAGATCAACTACGCCGGGAAGTTGACCACAAACATTCAATTCACAATTTTCGATCATCACATAGTGAACAATACCCCCAAGGACCCAGGAGACAGAGCCAATTGAGCCGGGATATGCGGCTACTCCAGTCGATCGCTGAGCTGGAAGCTTCCTCGGCTGTTGAACAGAACTGGCTCCGAGCAAAATTCTGAAGAAAAAAAAAAAAAAAAGACTGTTCCCCGTATTCTCGGGCAGCTAACAAACAGACACCAATTGGACGGATAGGCTGAACCAGGGGGTGCAAACCGGGGGAGGCGATGAGGGAGATCCAAGAGGACCAAGACCAACACAGCGTGGCTCACCTTGATTGACGCACAAAGCTTGCGCACTGTGCAAGGTGTGGAAGGCTTATTCGGGCGATGCGACCGCTGAACAACAGCCTGTGGAGGGACCGGAAGCTAGTGGATTAGAGAACGAGCTGGGGCTAGGAAAGGTGGGTGAAAGGATGTCATGATGGAGGGAGGGATGGCGGAGAGATGATATCCAAAGTAATGAGAGACTGACGGCATTTGATCGAGATATGCCAATTGCAGCACATGATGATAAGTGCGGCAAGAGAAATCATTGGAACCACAATGGACTGAAAATTGCTTTGAAATGATTTATCTAATGCTGTTTCTCATAAATGCTGTGCACACAAAAAACTTTTCCAGCTGCAGGGCAGGGCAGTGAACGATCATGGATGCTTCTGGGGGTCTGCTAATCATCTCAAAAGCCCATAGCCGTAGCCAACAGCCTGCAAACAGCACCAAACCTACCTACTGTATTGTACAGTACCCCATACAGTAAAAAATGGCCCCGAAGAAGAGCTCCCATGTCTCAGGACGGGTCTAGGTCTCGGCGCTCGACAAAAAATCGGGGTGAACCGGCATCTCATCTTGCAGCCGGGCAGCAAGCTCAAACCAGGATTTGTGCCAGAAATTACCCACAATTCAGTCCACTGATTGCCACTGAGTGGCCACTTGTCCACCCCCTGAAAAAAGCTCAGAGGCACTCTGGGCACACAGACCTGGGCGAGGCTGTGGCCTCAGGCTTCCAACCCGCACTGTTGCCGTGGAGAGTACAGGTTGGCTTGGTTTTGGTTGGCTGGGGGTCCCAGCTCCCGTTAGCGCGGGCCCGGAAAGATTCGCTCAAAAGCGCCTCTCATTCAGATCCGCCGCAATTTTTTTCCCTCCCCCAAATACCTCTCACCCCCCGTCGGCGCAGATTTATTTTCTCTCGACTCCTCCATTCTTTCTCTTTCTTCTTTCATCCTCAATCTCCCCTCAATCCTTTCTTCTTGTTCAAGGGAAAGACCTTCACAAACGCTACCATGTCTGCTGAGCAACCCCAGAAGGTCTTGGGCATGCCGGTAAGTTTCTTCTTCCTTCCTTTGATCATAGATCCCCTCGACCGTGAAATGCCGCGGTATCAAAAGATAGCATCTTCATCAATTAGCCGCTTGCGAGTCTTGCGACGTATTCGATCATCAAATATGGATGCTTCGATTGCAATTCGCTCAGTGGGGACTGGTTGATGAATATATGATCTTTGTGCTTAGCTGGCATCTCCGCAGAACTGCGACAACACAAACAAATTTAACAGAGTCAATTGCTAACATGATTTTAGCCCTTCTTGGCCGACTTCTTGAGTATGTAACCACGTCGCTATCGTTTACCAGCATCAATTCATTGGGCACCATGCCTTCTGTCGTGCTTGACGAATAAACACCTCGTTCATCATACTAACTACTCACAGTGGGTGGTGTTTCCGCCGCCGTCTCGAAGACCGCTGCCGCTCCCATTGAGCGTGTCAAGCTCCTCATCCAGAACCAGGTCAGTTTAACATTATCACGCATGCTCAATCCCATCCACTAACCCCCAGCAGGATGAGATGCTTAAGACCGGTCGTCTCGACCGCAAGTACGCTGGTATTGGTGACTGCTTCAAGCGCACCATGGCCGATGAGGGTGTCATGTCCCTCTGGCGAGGAAACACAGCCAACGTTATCCGATACTTCCCTACCCAGGCTCTGAACTTCGCTTTCCGTGACAAGTTCAAGAAGATGTTCGGTTACAAGAAGGACAAGGATGGCTACGCCCTCTGGATGGCTGGTAACCTTGCCTCCGGTGGTGCCGCTGGTGCCACTTCGCTCCTCTTCGTCTACTCCCTGGACTACGCCCGTACCCGTCTTGCCAACGATGCCAAGAACGCTAAGAAGGGTGGTGACCGTCAGTTCAACGGTCTCGTCGACGTCTACAAGAAGACCCTCGCCTCTGATGGTATTGCCGGTCTCTATCGTGGTTTCATGCCCTCCGTTGCTGGTATCGTTGTCTACCGTGGTCTCTACTTCGGAATGTACGATTCCATCAAGCCCGTCGTCCTTGTCGGTAACCTTGCCAACAACTTCCTTGCCTCTTTCGCTCTCGGCTGGATCGTCACCACTGGTGCCGGTATCGCCTCTTACCCTCTTGACACCATTCGACGACGCATGATGATGACCTCTGGTGAGGCCGTCAAGTACAAGAACACCATGGATGCTGCCCGCCAGATCGTCGCCAAGGAGGGTGTCAAGTCTCTCTTCAAGGGTGCTGGTGCCAACATTCTCCGTGGTGTTGCCGGTGCTGGTGTCCTCTCCATCTACGATCAGCTCCAGGTCCTCCTCTTCGGCAAGGCCTTCAAATAAGCGCTTTGTATAACATACCCTGTATAGACGAGTGTGTGGGGGATAAAGAATCGGGGAGAATCTTAATCTGCGGGCTTGACATGGTGTCCGCTGGTTGAAACTAAAAGGCGAGATCGAAGTGCAGGTTGAGGGAAGTTGTCACAGATACCCGACGTGGTCCTCTGAAACAGCAGCTCTTTACGGGTTAGAGTGGCATAGGCACGGCGTCTTTTTCTAATCTTGCTTTGCCTTCCGTTCTAGGCCGCTGTAATTTATACACCAATGCAATTTCCCTTTACTGTCCATCGATTGTCCACTGATCCTTGTGATGTCAATTTGTTCTTGGTAGTTCTTTTATCATAACTTCATTTCGTGATAGTGAGGCTTTTTTCTTCCTGTGATCTGAACCTTGACGTTGTGCGCTGACTAAGCCATCATTATCTAATGTGAAGGCTCGACGCGGTTACCATAGTAATTCTTACACGGAGCAACAAATTTACGACGTTGAATCCTAGCTATCCTTTTAAACTGTTGCCATGCCCCCAAAGCAAACATCAGGTACCGGCCGTGGCCGACCAAAAGCCACAACCAAGAAAGCCGCCAAGGCACCAGAACCTGAATCCGAACCGCAATCGAGTAACCCATTTGAGCTCTCAGATGACGATAACAACCGAAACAGGACCTCAACGCGCGAAGCACAAGTTTTAGAAGAGGAGGAACCTGATAAGTCGATCCCGCCAGAGCTGCTAACACGGCTGCTGCACGAATTTTTCGCTAAAGATGCGACGCGGATATCAAGAGATGCAAACGCTGCGGCGGACAAATATTTTGATGTATTCGTGAGAGAGGCTATTGCCAGGGCGGCTGTCGAGAAGGAGGGCGGATTCCTCGAAGTTGAGGACCTGGAGAAGGTATCGCCACAGTTACTGCTGGATCTTTGAGTGATATTAATTGGTATCTCTTCTCCTTCGAGATGAACAAGAGTTGAGGTGTTCTATGGGTACGCATCTGGGGACAAGCACTGGCGATAATCGCGCATGACTAACGCCTTCATACATAGAGCGCAAGGTGCGTCCCTGAGACAGTGGCTTCCTATGTCGCACTTTGACGATAATCTGGGTATGTGTATCTAGAAGGCAGTCGACCAACTCGCTTTCAGACATTAACACAGGAGCAGTCGAGTCTTGAGACCTTGAAACCTATCATTACCGCAAGGCAATATCTCCCACCAAGCCTTACATCTGTCTCAAGCTCAAGAAAGCAAGAACGGAGGATCATCCGATAGATACAACGGTCGCCTGCACTGCAGTCTGGTGTTTCCGACTGCGTCAGCCCAGATCGTTCATATTGGTGTTGGCAATTACATCCCCGGTTTTCTGTCACAAATATGTGAGCTTTCACCAGGTATGTTCGAGGATAAGGAATCCTTGATTGGGGGCTGTCTAGTGCCAGGATGCTGGTTGGCAGGTTGCCATATATACGAGATGACGTTGTTGTTGGTCAACGACACTCATGTTATTATATTGACATGGGTATCCACTTGTACAGTAGATAAATGGGGGAGATCACTGCTAGCTGTGAATACACATATAATCAGCGGTCGTAAACAAGAATAAGGGTTCCAAGCGTTTTGTTCACATGAAGGAGTAATCAAGGCGTATTCATAGAGTCAACCGGACGAGCATGTTGTAATGCTCATGTTTCCAGATTGTAATAGGTTATGGTATTTACAATGACTCCTGAAACCCCATCTTCTTAAGAAGAATCACATAATCCGTAACCTTAGACCTCCAAGCCGCTCTAATGTCTACAATAATGGCGAGCTAAACGGGGCGTGGTGTTATTCTTTGCCGTTCCTGTTTGTTGCACGCAGTCTTGGGCGTCGGTAACTGTTCTCGTACTTTATTCGAAGCCAGCTTTTCGCCTAAGAAGTTTCATTGTGTAAAGTTTGAAAGTTAACACCGGTTAAAGAAGATCTTTAGCCACCTGGTGATCCAATTGAAGTTCGTTGAAGGTTTTGTCCAATATGTAATTGTATTAGGAAATAATCATAGTACTAACAAAGCTGGGGTGTTTCAAAACTCCAACGCCTCGTCCCCACATAAGGTACATGTAGAATCTGCAACCGACACGAAACGTCGCAGCTCAAAGCAGACAAACCAATGTAACACCAGCGCAGACTTGAATAACGTTATTTTGCTTCAAGAGAAAGCCAAGGCTTTGAAGTTTCAAATTGCCCTATGGTAGCTTTACACCCATGTGCCCCTTTAGCCTTTTAAGGACCAATATGGCAGCGAAACTATATTCGTCTCAAGATATTACGGATGAGGCACTTCCGAAGCAGACGAACCCCTGGTCGATCTGCTCCGACACGGTTGGGCCTGGAGCCGAGGCCTATAGTCTCCGAAAATATCTGATTGTCATGGTACAGGTCTGAATAGTACACATACTAAGCGCCATGGGTTGATTTCTCGGCCTTGTAGGTTGACTTAACCAACAAAATGAAAACCCTCACTTCCAACAGAAAGGGCCACCAGATCAATGCTGGCGATGGAAACCCGAACAAGAGAAAGCAATCATGTTTGTTTGTCCGAGTGGCGATGGCCGCTCTTCTGTATTCAGTTCCGGATGTTATGTCGTTGAGCTCGATATCAGAACCTGACATATAGCCTGGGTAGTCCCCGAGCCTTACCAAAGCTAGCCAAGCCATACCCAGCACTATTTGTTTCATTCCTCAACTCTTCCAGCGAAGTCTTGTTGATAGTGTCTCATACTACGCCTGTCCTGTAAGTCTACCGAGGAGCCGAGACGGAAGCCCCAAGATCCATCTTTCGGCGCCGTTGAGAGGCGTGCTTCAGATGTGCTTCGAAACTCGTCATCAGGGTCAAGACCATAATAGGCCAAGCCCTAAGAGAGATGTATATATACCAATCCGTCTCGTCTCTTTTGTTTTGTTTCTCCCCATCTCTCTATCTCGTTCCATAATCAACAGTCTGGTCCTGTTCCTATTGGACGCGTTTCCTTTGTCCTTTCAATCTTTCATTAATTCTTCTTGTTACTTTCTTAGACGAGGCTAGTCCTTGAGAGCGCGAGTCGCTTCTTTTCTTTGCTCCCATCTCTGAACATCCCTACCAGAGTGCCCTTCCTTTGCCTCTACCAAATACCCACAACCCCAAATCTCTAATCATTATGTATTTCTCACAAATTGCTATTGTTGCCCTTGCGGCGGTTGCTGAAGGTATGTGCTCATAAAGCCACAACAGAAGAATCAACTAACATCTCTTTAGCCGTCGATGTCCAAGTCGTCTCGGTTGGCAGAAACTCAGCAACAAATGCCACTGGCCTCAAGTTCTGGCCTGAAAAGATCACAGCAGAGCCAGGAACCATGGTTCAGTTTCAATTCTGGGCCGGCAACCACACAGTGACACAGTCTACCTTTGACGACCCTTGTGTTCCTATCGGCAACGTTATGTCAAACGTCACTGGCATCTACTCTGGCTACCAGCCTGTTGAGGCTAGCATGTCCAAGGGCATGATTCCCACTTACACCATCATGGTCAAGGACAAGAAGCCTATGTGGCTCTTCTGCAGCAAGGCAAAGCACTGTCAGGGTGGAATGTCGATGGTTATCAACGAAAAGTGAGTCTGCTGCGACCTTCTGGCAGGGTTCTTTACTAACCGTCATATAGCACATCTGCCAATGCTACAAGATCGCTCAACAACTACAAGAGCCTCTGCAGTTCAGCTACAGTATCCGAAGTCGTTCCTGTTCAAGGTGGCGGCTCCCCACAAGGTGGAAATGGTGGTAATGGCACCAACACAGGCGGTTCTGGCGGTGGCAGCTCTGGAGGTGACGGCTCCGGAGACGATAGCTCCGATGGCGGCAGTAGCTCTGGCGGCGACAGCTCTGATGACGGCAGCTCCTCCGGTGACGATAGTTCCGATGATGGAAGCTCTGATGACGGCTCCGAGGATGGCTCTGGCACGCCAACTGGCGTCGCGACCCCTGGAGCTACTGGCACTCCCACAGCTGGGTCTTCAGGCGATCCTGTGGTCACTGCTGCTGCTGCTGAGCTCAAGGCCCCTATTTCGATGCTGCTAGCAGTCGGTGCTGCTGCTATGTATGTGCTTTAAGCTGAGAGTATGAGGAACTTGTGTATGGATAGACATAATGCTGGGAACAATTAATGGGGATATTTGTACCAATTGCTGGAACGGTTGGGCAGCCTCGGGATAGGCACAGTCATCAACGGTGTTTACGGCCGGGTTCAACGGGAAAGTGTATCAAGGTTGAACGTTTAGATACAACCAAGAATACCCAAAAACTATTAGAGAGATCATCTTCATCATCCCTTAATTTGAAATTTTGACGCTTCCACGGTCGTATATAATGCTTGTTGAGCTCAGTTGTAATTGACAAAAAATAGATACATGCTAACCAGAAATCTACAAATACAAAATTGCCAGTACCAGTAAAGATCACTCCTTCTTAGGAACCTTTCTCGTCTTTCTGCTTCTCTGAGCCTGGTCGCAAAGCTTCTTGGGCTTCTCTTTCTCCAGCCAGTCAGGCTCTCGATACACATATCCTACCTTGGTGTACTTCTTGCTGTTGGCAAAGAAGTCAACCCAATGCTGGAGCGCGGCGTCGGCCTTCTTTTTAGCTTCTTCTCTCTCCTTGATTTTAAGCTCAGCAAGTTCCTCAGGTGTCCAGTTAGAGTCAACTTCAGGATCATCGAGAGGTAGGAAAGTCTCTTCGTAGCCACGGAGATCAGCGGTCTGGTCCTCAGCAAAGCAGCCGGTCACGAAGCCGCGAGCAGCATCGGTAGCAGCGAAGTAGCTGTATGAGCCGCCTGGGCCGTACATGCGGCGGCCGTTGGAAACATCGTAAATCGTACCGTTGATGGCAAGGAGAAGAGGTCTATCGGGGTCGGTACCGTCGTGGAGAGAGAGTTCCTCCAAAGTCATATAGACAGGTGGTGGCTAACAGAGAACCATAGTTAGTAATAGTCTGGCGATAATCATAGATCTAACGTACAGGTCCAAGAATCAAGTCCTTATAGAACCTTTGGGTCATCCAGTTAGGCTTGTTCTTGTGGCCCCACCAAAAACTCTCGCCTCCGCTGATAACATAGCTTAGACCCATTGAGGCCACGATAATGAAGCTGATGACACGAACGACATCGAGGTAAGGAGAGTAGCCATCCCAAGGATCTTCTTCATCGACCTGGGCCGAGGATCTTTTCTTGCCCTTTTTAGTCGGAGTGGAAGGCTGAGAGACTTCAGATTCGGACTCGTTCTTGGGCTGAGGCTTTCGCTGTCGCAGAGTTGATTCGTCTGCCATCTTGACAAGTAATTAATATGGATATTTGACAAAATGAGAGAAGAAATGCAGAGAAAAGAAGCGAAAGGCGACAAAGACAGATTTATAGAAAAGAATGTTACAATAGGGGCGATCTTAATATAAAGTGGCGTGTCCTGTCACCTTGACCTGGCCTCTGCTCGGAGTCGGAAGCTTCAACTTTTTCCCTTTTCCATGGATCATTGGAGTTAACTTGCGACGTTGGACAGCTTTATCGTGATTCTGGCACGCCTTATCAGCCAACTCACTCCACTTCGCGGGGTCAGCACAGTTGAAAACAGTTGATTGGAGCGTTGAGGTTAGGACACGCTACGAACACACCACTAGGGGTAAGTTACATATAGAAGGTTCGAATTGCTCGCATGAGGTCACCTGACGTCGTTCTGATCACCACAGCAACGAGTTGCTCATCCAATTGATACACACGAAAGTGGGATAGTAAACAATCGATAATACACCAGCACCACTTTTACTCAACTTTGCCTTATCACAACACACTAATAAACCTTCAAGTCAACTGTCGACCCTGCATAACGGCAGCCACTTGCGACGAAACTCAATCAGTTCAGTTTGATACTCCATATCCACATCCACGTCTACATCGAAATTATATTCACCAACAATGGAAGAGACAAACAGTCCACCGGGCTCTCCGGGCGGCCCTCTCCAGGTCGCCACTGCAGACCGTGTGAATCAACAAAGAGAGCGAGAGTCCGTATTCTCTCACTTTCGTGGTGGTTCAAGAGATACTTCCGTTCATGATAAAATCAGCCAGTTCAACAACCTTAGTGTTACCATGCAATCAAAACAGCTAGAACGCAAGACAGCAGATGCTGCTTTGAAGCGCGCCATGCTTGGCCGCGAAGAGGCCGAGACTGAGTTGCGCAGATACAGAGAGGAGAACAAGAATCTACGAAAGGCCATCGACGAGGGTAAAGAACGTGAGCGAAAGGTCGGAGAGCGTCTGGAGTCGTTAATGGTAGGCATCTTCTGAAGCCAATGTAAACATTGCATGTTGACCATGTCATAGGAGAACTATGGCCGAGCAAAGGAGACCCATGCACACACACAAGCTCTATGGGAAAAGGAGATACGCCGCGCCCGAAAAGAGACATTCAAAACCCAATCATCAATCGTCAAGCTCCAAGAAGAACTCAAGTCAGCACGCACAAACGCAAAGATGATCGACGAAAATCTCAAACGAGAAAAGTCCAGGAGCAAAGTTCGAGAGCAAGAAGCATTCGAGGCGCGTTATCAAATCGTTGGCGTCCAAGAACAACTAGACCAAGCACTGGAGCGTATCAAACTCGTCGAGCAGGAACGTGACGCCTACAAGACCGCGGCCAAGAACGAGGAGGTTGCCCGTATCGCTGCCGAAGGTCGTATCCCTCTACCGCCACAAGATGCCGACGATGAGTTTGGTTCTCCTAACAAGGACAAGAGGCGAGTGTCAAGAGATCCTCGAGTATCTCTATCGACAATGGACATCGTCTCCTCAGAAGCTAGTGAGGTTGAGATTGAGGAATTGTCCATTCAGTTGCAGTGGGAGCGCCAAAGAGCAGACCGTGCCCATGAGATGATTGAATTCTTGCAGGCCGAATGCCACCTCCGTTGCTGTGCCTGCTCTAAGTCAGGCCGTACCAGTGCTCAGGCCCCTCGCCAGAAACGCCGAAGCTCTTTTGGACTGGAGGGACCAAACGACAAGGTCCTCAAACTGGATAATGAAGCAGTAGAAGGCGAGAAGCGTGCTACAACCCCTCCCCGTATCGAGGAACCCCGAGCCCAGGTCGGGCCTGAGACAGGAGCAGAGCCTGAAGTTCAACCTGAGCCAGCCCAAGAACAATACCTCCAAGAGCCCCCTCAACGTGTCATCAAATCCAGGAAAGAGCCCCGTCGAAGCACCATTTTCTGTCCTAAAGAGGGCATTTTCCGGACCGTTTCGGAGCAAGAAGCTGAGATCATTGAGGCGCAACGTAAAATTGAAGAGACTGAGGCCGCTGCCAAGGCTCAGCGAGACAGTCATGCTGAGAGCGAATTTCAGGATGTTGACGAGGTTGTGATTGAAGAGCAAGTTGAGGCTGAAACCACCATTGGTGATGGCACTGAGATGGAGCCTCGTTACTCTGGTGAGTACGATAACTACCGAAGATACGCACGAACTCCTTCAGTAGAGCCTCCAGCCTTCGCCATGCTCGCTCAAGAGAGAACATCACTCGCCTCGCTCCTCAACGCTCCTCACAGTCACTCAGCACCTGTTCCTTCAGTACCAACCATGCCAGACGTGGCCGAGGATATACTTGTCTCTCCTGACACTCGACCTCACACCACAAATGCTTTCTACACCGTCACCACTACGACAACTGTTCCAGTTCACGACGACAAGGTCGGGAACAGTGCCTCCTTCAACGAACGTCTTCGCACACCATCCCACAACAGTACAGGCACCACCTTTGACATGTCAAATCCTGCTCTCACCCCGACCATGACCCGCGAGCAGGCTCTCGCCAAGATCCGTGAGCGTCGTGGCCGTGCCCGCTCAATGGCACAGGGCACTATGACACCTAGCCGTCGAATGGTTGAGGGCGTCGAGCGACGAGATATGAGTGCTCCCACAGGCAAGGTTACTGGTAAAGGGCGATGAATGTTGAACGACGAAATTGTATGAGCCATGACACGACTTGACGAATGCCCTACTACTCTTCACATTCACCCCTATCCTCCCTCCTGATACTCTCTCTTTTCCGACCCGGCCCGACCATTCATAAAAAGTTCTGGCTTTTCACGTCTCCCGATGGGCCTCTATCTTCCCGCTCACCCTTTAGCCCATCACCATTTCTCCTTTCCTGCAGGGCGAAGGGGCGTTATTGTGTTTTTCTCTACGTTGAATTATTGTTGTGAAGTCACTTGGGACTCAAGAACATGGAGCATCATTGAGCGACTTTCCATTTTGTTTCTATTGCCGTTTTCTGGATGGTCTCATGGATTCTCATGACATGTATCAGACACAAAGTCTTTTGTTAGTTTTGGTCATGATTAATATGCTTTGGCTGGATTGTGTACAGATTGTTTAGTCCGTATTTGCAATAACACTATAAATGTGTCAAAATACCCCCGTTCATTCACGGACATTCTGTTTTGCGTATGGCATCTCAGACTATTAAACGTCTCATAGATGTTCGTTATTATCCTCGAGATGCCAGTTACTGATATATATACGGAGTATATATAACATGAAACCAGTTTTTTTTTCTTCGCTTCACTAATCCTGTAAATGCCATGTGAGATAGACTAAATTAGCTTCCCAGGAAGCTCCTTGACATGTTACGCGACAATTGAGAGCTCATTGCATCAAGCTTGGCTGCAACAAGTATACACTCAATACCCCTACCATTTGGTGTATTCTGAATGCGTAACCTCCATTGCCCCGCCTTGACAACCCACTCCTCATCGCCTGAGTCACCATCAGCTCGCTTTCGCTTCCGGGGATATTCGTTTGTGGAAGATTCGGACGCCGCAGCATTGATGAAATCCTCGAGATAATCCTTCCCATCGAGAATAATGGCAGATTCAGGCTCGAGGACTATACGAACAAGATCTTCCTTTAATAGTGCATTTCCAAGGTTTGTCGACTGTCCATGGTTTGTGAGAAGTTCAGTTTTGATCGTTTGGGAAAAGTTTAGCTTTGACGAGATAAGCTCAAACAACTTCGCAACTCGGGCTTTGGTGTCTCTGAAGAACTCTGCCCTGGCATTGCCTCCTGAGAAATGAAGCTTTGTTGTTTCGTCGCCAATTTCGAGGACCAGCTCAGCAGGCTTCTCGTCCACATAAGGTCGAGCGTATTGCACAAAGCCGGTCAACGGGTCTGTATTGCTAATAAAGACACTAACACCACTCTTCTGTATGTTTTCAAGACGAAGGACAATCTCATTACGTCTCGTGGCTTGATTGTAACTTAGCGAATGTGGGATAAGGCGCTGCTCAAGGCCCTTAAAGTGGAAGTAGCGCGCATCGCTGAGGAGATCCTGGCGGTGAGCTTCGTCGCGTATTCGAATAGGATATCCACGGAGAAAGTGTAGGAGCTCGGCGAATGTATCAGCGCTGCGCTTCGGAACAGAAGGAGGGAGGATCGAGGGTGGACGAATAAGACCTTCGCGGTCCAGGCCGGGGAAGAGATCGTCCGGTCGTGAGAAGAAAGCTGCGAAGCCGAGGGAGAAATAGTTCGGAGAATTTCCTGGGTCGTTGAAGATCTCGCGAGGAATCTGAAACTCGCGATGGCCGATGGAGATGAAGATACTCTCCTCGTAGAGCTGGGAGATTAGCTTGGGCACTGTATACCCGACATGTCAGTCCAGAATCTGGGTCGCAAGATGGAGACGACCAACAGCTGTAGAATTGCGCATCGGAAAACAGACGCACAAAGTGCTCGCCGTCGCGAGGCTGAACGTGGTAACCCTGAAGATGGAGAGAGATATCGCGAAAGATGACTGGGTCGCGATCGATATAAAGCGTTCGGATAGCAGAGCTCGACTCGTCATTTCGGTCCTTTGCCGATTCCAACTGACAAACAAAGTATTGAGAGAAGTATGAAGGTGCTGCGAGAGACGTTAGCTAAGAATCACGAGATAGACAGTCGCACCAGCGCAATGCGACAAGTCAGTTGTCGCAAAGAGAGCTTTAAAGTCAAGACTCACCGTCAGAGGATAATGATGCCCCCGAGAGCTTAAACAATTCGCTGCCGATTTGAATTGGAAACACGCGCTCATGAGGGAGAATTAGCGGGATCCGAGAAATGTTGCGCTCTGACAGTGGCTCAACAGTTAAATTCCCAGCATCGGAGGAAGCAGTTGAGGTCATTGTAACGGTATTCGTATGGCGATCTCGCCGATCTTTCGAATGTACAGCAATTTCTCGGTGATATGCGCCTGCAAGTTCGCAAATACAACGCCTCTTGGTTCCAAAAAACTTTAAGTCGCAGCGTAACGTTTTAACGTT
>JABEER010002267.1:0-10203 GCA_014824405.1 Fusarium sp. NRRL 66896
TCCGCACTCCAAGGGATACGATATTTCAATGCCTCACCCCAAGTCTAACTTGCCCAGACGATGAAAGTACGTGGGTGGCAGCCAACCACTCCGATAAGGTTATCCCCCAGAGTCTAATCACATAAACTTTGCAACCGCTATGCCAACTATCATGACATACCTACTGTAATAGGTGGATGCAGATGGTGACTGAAGCCGATGTTATCCTCTCGAGTAGACATGTTCCGTCTAATAGGTACACAAATGAAGCGTCGATAACAAGGCGAGGCTATTCAACTATTAATAAGCAGCCATATCGAGTGATTCCCCTTAGGTTCTATGCGTCATCGAGTAACATTCCCAATTCAGACTTGTGTAACGCTGCTGAGAATTATGTAAGTCAATCATAATGTTGATCAAAGCTTAATCGCATTTGTGGCATCGGGGCCTGACAATACATTCACGTCAAAAACCGATGATGCTTCTTACTCCAGGTTACTGATACTCATGATTCAGTTACATGTCATCTATGGAGTCCAAAAATAGAAAAAGCAAACAAAGCGACAGCCACAGTTTCAGAAGTCTTCAACTTTCAACGCTGATCTAAGCCACAAGGCTGTGAGGTTTGGTGTATCAACGCGGCGTTGCCGAACTGAGAGCCCCAAACAATCTGGTCAGTGGGCAATACGTACCTACGATGGCTGAAAGTGTCGGAATCACGGCATTCTGTTGTTACTGATGGACAGAAATAAAAGATCCAGAAGTCAAAGGTAAGCTAGGGGAGGCAAGAAACTTGGGACCTATACCCTAAGTGACAAAAAGATTTAGGTACGTTTATTGTAGACTTAGAAGGCCTTTAGCTTGGTCATTTTTGTCACTTGGGATAAAGGTCCTAAGTTTTCCTGCGTACCCTAGGTAAGGAATGTTGTTAGAGAGGTCCGTTTATTCTAGGCCATTTTCGATATGTGGTGGTTCTTAGCGAAGGCTTGCTCGGCCCGTGATATTTGATTGAAGATCTCTTTGTTTTATGTTTGAGGAAAGTCTCGGGGTACATTGTTGTATTATAAAATCTCTTTTTGCTTGTTGAAAATGGAGTAACACAGAGTCTGGGTCCTTTGTTAGTGCTCCCAAGACCTGTAGGCAGTAGGATTCCTGGGCAGACCTCATCATGAGTCGATTACCAGTGAAATGTTGGCGGTAGAGGCTGGGCGCTCATTAAATTATATCTGGCGTAACCGAGCGCTCCGAACGTGGGGAGATAAGAATGACGTAGTAATCTGTTAGTTTGGCAGTAAATAATGAACGAGAAGATATTGATTGATGAAAGAGGACGTGAAGACAATAGTGATTGTGTGTATCTGTGCAACACAATATCCGCTGGTGATCAAACGGGTGTATCGTTACCTTGGAGGTATGAAGTTTGTCTCGTGCGTTATTACCGGTTGCGGCTCACAAAAAACAAACAATGGATCAAACCTGCAGCACATCGCATCACTCAGTGATCAACGGCTGGGTTGCACTCATTCATTCACTTCCCCACAAACCATCAACAATAGATCTCAAGTCAAGTTCTGGAAGTTGAGATTCTTGGCCTGTGCTCACCCGTGGCTTTCGGTTCTAGCTTGACTTGACTGGGGGGAGGCTCAGACTCCACTGCTGACGACGCATTTCTTGGGACTAATTTAAACAAAGTGAAGGGAACAGCGGGTTCAGTGGGAGAATAACGTTGCTGCCACGGATGACGAGGCCGGAAGACGGCACCGGGATGTGGGTACAGACGCGCCGGCCGGATCCCGCTGTAACCGTGACGTTTCTTGTTCGCTTCAATCTTCAGAAGAGTGAGAGACAGATGCTGGCCTGTTCGATGAGATTCGCTGGTTTATCTTCTTGGCCACATGGAAACCCACTCTCCATACAAGGATGCCTCTAATCTCTGCCTTGTCCTCCCTTTCCTGAATCGCTTTAGGCTCACCACATCCCGCGATACCAAGTCTGTGAAAGGTCTTGGCCGCGCAACAATTTGTGATGAGAGATGGCTTGGCGATGACAATTGCATCTATTTTATCGGAGGTTACTGCACTTAATTTTAGTAGAGACGTTAGACTTGTTACCCCCGAGACGTATCCCTGATAAATCGCTTATTCCCCCATAAATTCTATTCATCTTATTTACAGCCTTATTTTCGCAATAGCCTCTGTTCTAGGAGTTGCTCCTGTTAACCTCAAACTCTCTAGTCTTGAACCTTTAACCCTCGCATAAGACCCTATCATAGCCTTTACTCATATATTTCAATTCGACCCCTCTTCGACATCTCCCCTGAAGCCGTTTCTGGTTATTCATCCGTCCTCCTTTCGAAACGCCTCGCTCAAAGTTAATCACTGCTTTCCACCGGCAACATTCCTCTCAAAACGTGCACTCAATCACTTCAAGAGACTATTTCCACGAATTGGGCGTTCAGCACCGGATCGTCGGCATAGGATTTCCATTTTCCAGTTCTAGACTTAACCTATTTTTGTCTACAATTTCTCAGCCACATCAACACCAAACGACATATACATTTTGCCCATGGCCCACATCAGTACTTGAAATCGCCGTGCCCTTTTCTCTTAGTTGCTTGTCTTCGACTCTAGCGCATCATGTTTCAAGCACGATGGAAATCACCCGCAGAGCTCGATCATCAACTCCCAGGTCGTCGTGCCAGTCAAGATTCTGTCATGAGCAGACTTGGTGGGAAAAATCTCTTCATCTTTTGCTCTACTCGCGTTTGGCGCGGCGCGCCTAAGCTCATCCTTCAGATCGCTGCCATCTTCTTGACCAGCTTTCTTATCTTCGGCGTGTTACCAAATCGACTATCAGGTGGACAGCTTGGAAACGGCTACACTGGATTATTTTCCTGGGGTAGACATGAGCCAGAACCCGAATCAAATCTGAGGATTGTGGTGTTTGGATCCCCTGATGTCGTTGGTAACGTCAAAGATCCCAAGCGCAAAACATGGACAGAAGAGTTGTGTGATGAGGTAGGTCACCAAAGTTCGACAATGTGATACCAATATTACTTACTAACAGATACTTAGCTCAGCTGCAGTTCTTATCTCTCATTTGTACCAGATGGTCAACCGAACAGGGGCCTCATCAGCAATGAACTCCATGAAAAAGGTGTCAAAGATCTTCTCAACATCACAAAACACACAGATGTGAAGAAGAAACCAGCTTTCGACTACAGCTATATTTCTAAACAATACCCAACTCCAGACACAGTCCCTGACCTAGCCAGCCAAGTGAAAACCTTCCTCGCGATGCCACCACCTGAGCTTCCCCCACGCGAAACGCTCTGGATTTTCAGCTTCGGCACTTGGGAAGTCTGGAATATGGCAGCAATGCCAAGGACCAAGTCGGAGGATATAATAACAGGCATGGCGAGAGTTATTCTTGACCAGGCTGAAATACTTTACGAACGATCACTAGACCCAACTTCTATCGCGTTCTCGGACTTTTGGACAAATGCGACCGAGACCCAGATTAGAGAGCTGACAGCACCCGGCGCTTTGGATAATGTCGACAAACGTAAGTTCGAGAGCTTTCGCATTATAGCACCAATGATATTCGACGTTTCCCTGACACCGGCGTGGCAAGCTCGACAGGCGCCACCAGCACCCAACAGTGTGGTAGAGCATACTCGAAATGCTGCGGAACTGACCAAATATTGGAATCAGGAGGTGGATTTCGCAGTTGCTGAGTGGAATGAGAGATCGACCAAGAAACCCCAGAAGCCGGCTTCTGAGGAGAAAGTGTCAAGCAAGAGCAAGAGAGCAGAGAGTGTTGAGCCAGTTGAGCACAGCGAAGACACAAAAGACTCGGCGAAGAAGGCATACGAGGACGAGCGTGTTATCCAAGCTCCATACCCCATGCGTAACGGGCTGGCGGTGGACATTGGAAAGGTACTCCTCGACGCTATGACAGAGGGTGAGATGCAGCATGCGGCTGTGGTAGACCTGCGAGGACGCGGCACAATGTCACCAAACGCGACGATGCGATTCGCCGATGTCTGGACTTCATGTGTCAAGGCTGATATGTCTGATCTCACTATCGATCAGGACAAGCTCACGGCTGACTGTGCAGTTGAGGACGACCATCTGTTCTACGACTCATTTACGATAAGCGAAAGGGCCACGAAGGGTGTGGTGAAGGCAGTCGTGCAAGAGATCAAGGATGAGCTGTTCAACCCACAGAAGAAGCAGGGTTGGTTATACGGGGGATGGTAGTTCAAGCAAGCGTGTATGATGAGTTGGTTTTCCAGTTTGCATTTGGCATTGCATTGCATTGGTATTGGTTGATACCCAGTGGTTAGAGACATGGAAATGCATATATGACTAAAGACAGGATGAATGGTTGGCGTTTAGGAGTAGATAGAATCGCTTTAGTTGATCAATACGAGCGAGAACGAGCATCTTCGTATCTATAAGCTACAAGTGCCAATACGTATTTGACAACCCTGTGAGCCCCATCAGTGCCTACAAAGTCTGTTCTCGACGTACGGGCCGAACCTTGAGGCACTAACAAGGGCTCTCCCGAGGCCGAGATCGCCGGCTCGATGACGGATCTACTACCAGGAAGCGCGACACCATGAAACGTCGAGATTTGTCGGTAAGAGATTAAGTTAAAGTTGATTGACCAACAAAAAGGTTAATTCGTAACCTGCAGGATTAAATGCCCTGTTTCTTTCCTGGTTTGGTACCTTACATTATGGCCATCTTGTGATCCAACAGTTAACGGTCGAGTTAAGGATGTGACGTAATACGGCAGTTGATCTAACCCCTGTATATTCGATCGATCACTACAAGGGTCTTTTCTCGCCTGGCAAATCCAACATCCGAGAGGTCAACTGCGAACATGATGCCGACATGAACACACTGTAATGCTCTCCGACTCCTGTTTTTGACAGAATTAAAGCACTGCCCACTGCAAGCCACACTCAAACGGTCCAATCTTGGCTTTGGACGGGTCATTCTTCTAGGCATAGCGCCCCACGCGGGTAACTCTCCACTCCCACAAGCCTAAAAGATCGGCGTCGCTAGGATCACGCAGCGACGTCACAAGCCCAAGACCTTAAACAAAGCACGTCGCAGCCTTTTAAACAATGTCCTTCGCTATTGATTTGATCTCCATATGAGGTCACGTATATTAAAGCCAAGACTTGAGCTGCTGGCAGGTCCTTAACACACGCGCTTTCCTCCTGTGACTGAGACCTTGAACCTTCTCTTGTAATCCATGAGACTTCCTCCTCGAGAATAAACATAAAACATTGTCTCGCTGCCTATTTTTCGCACTTTCACGCCCTGAAGCCTGACCTAGACATCCACGAGACCTTGCGGCTCCTGATACAGCCTCACTGCTCCTAGGACTCATACAGCACGAGACCTCATTTGCTTCCCCAAGGCAACTCATCCTATAGTATATATCCTCAGCTCGTTATCGCATTTCAAGATGGCGGACAAACTAGACTTTGATCCTCGCGCTTTCGCAGCCGATATGCAACTGCGCACTCGAAAGACCCGAAACTTTGACAAGATCGAGCACGATCTGCCCGATCCTAAATCCGCTGCTTTCCAAAAGACACAAGCTGCTGCTCTTTCCGCACCTATCAATGTCTCGGCGTGGCTCTCGCGCTTTGCGCAATGGAATCCCTTCGGAAAAGTTGTCGACGCTGGTGATATCGTGTGGTTGATGGATAACACGGCGTACCGAAACCCTGAGACCGATCAGTGGGAGGCCGAGTTTGTCGCTGCCGTGTTTGAGAACGAGCCCAAGTGTCGTGTGGCGGATATAGTATCTGGAATCGCCTCAACGTTGGGTTTGGCGGACGATGCGGCTGAGCGCGATGTTATTGAGAAGAGAATCATCCCGTTCCTCTGGGACATTCAAGCAGCGAGAGTTTTCTGGATCGAGCACAAGAAGAAGGAGATTAAGTTGGGACCGACGAGTATTAATGGTATCACGACGAGTGTTGAGCCTGTACATCACGCCCACAAGGGGTCGGTAGTTGATGCGACGGCGTTGGTACCTCAGGGCACTCAGGGTCTTCACGATATGCAGACTTACTATGCTGGACCTGAGGGTTGGGCCATCATATCAGGTATGTTCCTTCGATTATTGGCTAGCAGCCGTTTAGACTAACATGATTCAGATGTCGACGACACCATCAAAGTCACTTTGACCAGCGATCCACTAGGCATCCTAAAGACCACCTTTGTCGACGAGCCAACACCGGTCCCTGGCATGCCCGAGCTTTACTCCGATCTTCAAACTCTTCTCCCCCGCGATACTCCTTGGTTCTACCTCTCAGCATCCCCGTACAATCTGTACCCTCTTCTTCGAGAATTCCGAGACTGCTACTTCCCGCAAGGCACACTGATCCTCCGCGATTCGAGCTGGCGCACAGTAGCAGGTTTGTTATCGGCGCTGACAATGGGAACTGAGGAGTACAAGGCAGATCGCATGAAGAAGATTCACTCTTGGTTACCAAAGAGAAAGCTCATTCTCATTGGAGACTCGACACAATCCGATCCCGAGGCATATGGCGAGATGTAAGTAACTCAGACTAATATTGTACCTCTTTGTTGACTCGCTTATAGCTATCGAAAATTCCCAGGCTGGGTCAAGATGATACTCATTCGCAAGGCCACCGACGTCGCCGCTATTGGCATCGAGGAGAAGAACCAGCTAGAGAGGTTTGAAAAGGCATTCAAGAATGTGCCGGTTGATGCCTGGCATGTTTTTGAGGATCCGAGCGAGTGTAGAAATATTGTTCGGGACGTTGTTCGCAAGAGGAAGTAAGAGCATATTGTTTCACTGCATACGATGGATGTCCGTGAGAAGAAATGAGAGAGTTGTTGTATTATTGTATACGATGCGCATTGAATTATGATAGATGGGTCAAGTTGTTTATTGTTTGGGGTTGATATGGGCCACGACAGATGATGCGTGTACAAGTTTGGATCATGAGCTAGATCCCTTTGAGGTCCTTCTTAAGACTACTCATGCTTGCATGAGAAGCCTAGTTAGATAATTAAGATGAAAATTTGTCTTAATTTTCGACATCAGATGCTTCGGAGGGTGCAATAGCAATCGGTTCGTCTTCGTCACTCTCTCCAAGATTCCAGACTGTTCCTTCTTTTTTCGTGACAACCTCGATGCTCATGTTTGACGACAAGGTCTCCTGGATCCTCTTGATGGCTTTGGCGGCAGAGGAGGAATTCTCAGGGATACACTTGACGAAGATCTGAAGTTTCTCTGAAGGCATGTTTTCCCACTCACCCAGCGCAAGAGAGTCAAAAAGAAACATGTCATCGCATTCGAAAAATAGACGTACGACTTTAGGCGCGACAATGGCGTTGCTAACGAGAGCAGGGCGTCTTGTGGGCCAAACTGCTTCCAACGCCAGGTCGAAGTATTCCATGGACAGCAACAGGCGTTCGTGAATCCACTGGACCCTGGCATCATCTGGAGCTCCTTCTTGATAATAACATTCATTGCATCGATGGAACCAGATATGAACGACCCTGCTCCCGAAAAGTTCTTTGTATATCATGTTGCGCATCTCGGCAGGAAGTCCGAAGAAGGGGGATTGACCTTGGGACGCAGTGGGAGACTTGAATTTGATATCGCCCATAGAGTTGACTATACATGTGCCGAGCTGTCGTCTGGGATGACGACGAGAAGCGGACATGGTTGGAAGTAAGATAGATAGAAGAAGGAGGTGAAGGTAGAATAGTAGGGGAAGACAGGAAGACAAAATTGTGATTCCGCAAAGACTCTGATAGAATGATAGAGTTTGGCAAGATGGTAGTCCAAGCTTTAAGGACCTGGCAGACACAAAAACGAACATTAGTAACTTTATATCTTGGGAACCCTCGAAATGAGTAGTTCTGAAACCACCATGTATGCAATACACAACCAGGTTCAGATCCTAGACTGTCAGAGTTGGAAAGAAGAGGAATCTACCAACTGGGGTACTTGGTAGCAAGGAGTTGAAATCATTAATTCAAGAGACTGTGAGCAAATGCCTTGCTAGGGTTGACTTGTTGAGTTGAAGAAAGTGTCCTGTAAAAGTTGAGACTGGGCAAGTACCCTACTTATGTACCTACTTTCCCTGTGATCGCAGGAGGGTCAAGAGCGACTGGAAAACACTCAAGTTTACGAACCAACCAAATTTCTCATAATAGTCGGAAATTACCGTCTAGCTAAGAGAACAGCATGTTATTGAAAGACGGAAACTTGCATGACTGAGTTGAGAGGCAAGAGGTGTGTTTGCAACATAACCCTGTAACGGCAGGCTGCAGAAGTGAAGAAGCCATCCCGTCTGCCCTCACTACCCCTAGAGCACTTATTGTTAAACGGAAGATTTATCACAGCACTTTTGGAGAACCATGCCTCTTCCATTCTTGCTTAAAGATACTCAAGAGCGTAGATCAGAAACAAGGCTGGTGGCCTAATGTACCCAATCACAACAACTGGCGGGCCAGTGTTGAACCAACGTGCAGAAGTTGATGTTACATACATATATTGTACCAACCACTAACAGATCGGCAAATCATTTGGCCTGTTATTCTAGCCGTGTCCTATATTTATTAGTATCTGTTGACGTCGCTGCCCGCTTCTCAATTTCTGGCGTTTCCTCACACCCCAGGAACCCTCCACTGATATTCTATCATATCGTCCGTACCCGATACTATCCCAACTTTCTCCAGCATCAACTTTCATTCCACTCCAACATAATGGCTATCAGGTTCACCGACGGGCTGCTGCAGACCCAATCCCCATTTTTCTCAGAAGTTCCGCCAGAAATTCATGACATGATCTTGGTCGACTTGTTTGGCAAACGGAGACTACATATCGAACGCGCTCCGCAGCCGAAGGACAGCGATCGGGAGCAAGAGGCAAGGACCCGACCGACTGACCTCCAGTGGGTGCATTTTATTTGTTTCCAAGGGTCATATCGACATTTCCATGATGATGAAGAAGATGGATTTTGGAGATATTATTTGTCATCAGCCTTCATTCTTACTTGCAAGCGAGCGTAAGTCATGCTTCTTGTCCTCACTATTGCTACTAATTATTATACTGTTCGTAGCTTTGAGCAGGGTATCAAGATCCTTTACCAGACAAACACTTTCGAGTTTGAAGCTTCGGGTGAATTTATGGAGTTCCAACGCTTCCAGATTGCTCCTGACCTGAAACAATTACTCACGAATATCGATACTCCATTATCAATCGAATTCAGCGATCTGGTCTGCTATGGAAGCGAACTTGAGAAGACAGGAAGACCGCAAACCGTCAAGTTCACAATGCTGTGCCATACTTTGTCTAAGATGAAGCAGGAGATCCGCTTGCGTCTTCATGTGCATCTGAGCAACGGCGAGCCATGGGCCAAACACACTACTGAGAGCAAGAGACTTGCAGCTCAGGCTATCAAGGTCGGTCTTGAGACGCTTGTTGGCAATGGGCGGGTCACTTGTGTAATTGACGGCTGTGGGATGGATGGTTTCTCTGAACTTGTGAAGGGAATATGGTCGGAAAAATTAGAGGGGGGATTGAAGCTTAACATGTGTCCTCACAAGCCTCCGAGCCGCTATGACTCGTCTCCTGATGAAGAACAAGATGACGGCTCTTCCGCCGATAGTGGGAGTGATGGGCAGGTTGATTAGCAGTGGCAGGGGTTATCTCTGAGAGACATGTCAACTAATATCATCGCAGGAGTAGAATACACAAGATAAACACAAAATATTGATGGACTGGTTCACATATCATGTTTAGCTATTCAGGGTTAGCCTGGAGTGATTCGTTGCTCCTTGATCAGAAACGCACATACTGGGCTATGTTTCGCTTTTCGTTGCCATCCAATGTTTAATCTAGATAATACCTATAGTCTCAATGTAAAGGTCCAGCCATTAGTTAATGACCAATAGATCGGCATGGAAGGTACATATGTCAAGATCGCTTAGAAAAGTGCTCCTACCTTGGTCTTTGGCTTGATTGCTTCCTGGTTCTTTCACGTTCCTTCTTGCCCACTAGACTCCCCTCCCCGGCTCTTTGTTTTATAGGAAACTCACCCTCCCATCCCCCCTTTTCCCCTTTTCCCCTCTTCCCCTTCTCCCTTTTTTTCCCTCTCCCCCACATCTTTCCACTTGTATTCAGACTTTTTCTTGCCATTTTTTTCTCTTTACT
>JABEER010002268.1:0-12048 GCA_014824405.1 Fusarium sp. NRRL 66896
CCTGAAGTTCACAAGACAGTATAAAATGCCAATTAATAGCATTATTGAAATGCTGATCTTTAGACTGTAATATTATAAATTTAGCAATAAACGTAATAATTTAAATTATAAGACATAGCTAAAGAATGCAAAGCAGTAGACTGTGACTTGAAAAATCAGAAGCAGCAGAAAATTAAAACACTCTATCTGGATAAATAGAAGATAGTCTTGGAGATAAAACAAATACTCGGTTATCCCTAAGCACTAATAGATACAATTTTATAAATTCTACTTAAAAAAGATTCCACGTAGGGTATAGCAGAGAAAAATAAATAATAGCCACTTGGGTATCATGATGATAGATGCCACCACTGGCATTTATCGCATTCCTGCTCCTTGTGGCGATGCAGATAATGTTACGGCATGCGACCTCCTGACCCCTGACAAATGATTATTGCCTACAGTGAGGGAATTGACATTAGAGAGCAAATTGGTAACCTCCTCAGAAGCATGTTTAAAGAGGTTGACCACGTGGAGAAGGACAGCGAATAGGCTTATGTATTAGAGCTAAAGTATTTTAATAAACAGTATACACGCGATCCATTTTATCCTTACGACCCGTCTCAAATTTAAATGCAGATACGCTGAATACAGAGGTCTTAGAACCACTGCCCTTATATATAGGAAAGATGGGAATGACCTGGCCATTCAGGCCAGACTACTGAAAGACGGATCACGATTGGCGACGTACTTATTTAAGCTGCTGTTATGTCCAAAGACTCTAAGAGGAGACACGTTCTCAAGACAATGCAATGGGAGTCGCTCACACGAGTTGCTAATAAAGATATATAGCTCGCTATAAGTTATCTAGACCCAGAATACCAAGGGTTTAATAAACCCAGCAGTGGTCAAGATCAGCCCACAGCAAAGCTAGGCTCTGATAATTCCTTTAAGTTAACTATACGGCAAGGAATCAGGTAAGAACTAATTATAACATATCTTCCCTTAGTGCGTTTTTGGTTTGTTGTAACGGTTCAGGAGACCGATGCATTGAAGACAACTCAAATCCGGCCCAACATGATGCTCGGCAACTAGGGGGTAAACTCATAGATGCTCAAAAAGCTGCTTGGCAATGTAGAATAGCCGACAGGGACGGAAATAACAAGGCAGACGGAGATGGTATTGGTTATGCACTTATGAAAATCCATGGTTTGGCGACTGCTTGTGGATCCACTTTCAACCTTGAAGGGCCGTTTGTAAAGGATGAAAGCCCCCATCTGCTCGATTAAGGACGAAAGTTATTGTTTTTAAATGGCATCGATTCACCAAGGGCGAAGGTATTGCTGATGTTGCACTGATCCAGACGGTTTGCAGTAGCAGAATAAAGCCACTTAAGGCAATAGCCAAGGCGTCATTAGTTGCAAGGCTTATTACCGCTGGTACAGCCTCGACGACAGAAGCTCAAACAACTGAGAAACTAAATGAGTTATTGAATGACTTCACATTTACATCTGTCGGAGCGAAGCTGGTGTTGCAAAAGAATATTAGCCGGCTTGATTTATATGGTGCACTTTGTTTATATTTAACTAATCCCCGAGCCCCTTATATCATTATATGCATTATCTGATGCAGGAATAACTATAAGTCGAGCGCTGTAGTCACTTCTGTTGAAATGAAGGCTTTCGACTTGATCGACGAGAAGCAGGCTCACACCGAAATTCGCCCCACGAACGGTAACATGACTATCGTTGAAGGTCTTGTCCTATAATCTAGTGGTCTGTGATGACCAAGGTAAGTATGCCGCCTTCCCGTCACCCTCTGAAAACCAGCCAATCCACCCCTCTGGGGGCAAGAAAGCTTCTGACATTTAATCAGGGTGACCAAAACAACCAATCTAAAGGACCACTAAGTTATAATAAACTTACCTAAGTCTTTCTGTCACTTAGGATAAAGGTCCTTAGTTTTCTTGCCTCCCCCAGCCACCTTACATTGAGACTGCACTAGGCACTTCTCGTTCCAGCGGCCACTCAGGGCCAGTACTGTAGAGACTGGGGTGTGAGATTAAAACTTGCACTACGTAGACGGAACGCTGGCACACCAGCAAATTCTCGACCAACAGCACTGCCGGTATTGATCCTTTCGCTTAAGGACAGATCAATTACTAAACCATGCGCCAACAATTGCACTATTATGCCGATTTGCCGGGTGGCACGCCAGTAGCCAATGTGAGGGTCGAGACCATGTGAGAGGGAGTTAGAGTCTCCCCACGATTGGTGGGCACTACCCATGCTTCCCCATGGGGAGCCAGGGTGCGGGGAAGAGTCCTCCCTCACACGGATTAGCGGCATCATAGGCCACCCAATATCAGGAGCTGATCACACCTTTGGCTTGCTATAGCCAAGGTTACCTTAAATGGGGGATTCCTAGCTAACCTCTCTATACACAAGGTGAGTCGTGAGGGGAAGGTAGCTCTGAAATTCGGTAAAAGTATCGGCAGTTACATTACTTACTTATTAAATATGCGAGGCTTCCAATATGTCAGTTGGTATCAAGTTCAAGAGGTCAGGGATTCTGATCATTGTTTTATACTTTATCTACATAGCAGTTGCAGAGGGAGAGTGGTAGAATCACCATGGAGATGAATTCTAATAACGAGGTATAATATTTCTACAAACTCGTCTGCAGCCTGCATGCTAATGCCTGTCTCAGGAGATCCATGCCATTGAGGCAGAGCTCCATACAGAAATTCTACCTGGCACAGAGATCATGAGAGATGTTGCTTCGCACCATTTTGTCAAGGATCGCTCAGGTTCTAACCGTGTCCTCATTCCGCAACCT
The DNA here is from genome assembly GCA_014824405.1 of Fusarium sp. NRRL 66896. NCBI lineage: Eukaryota > Fungi > Ascomycota > Sordariomycetes > Hypocreales > Nectriaceae > Fusarium > Fusarium sp. NRRL 66896. The sequence continues at coordinate 2,818 of JABEER010002268.1, forward strand.
TCAGACGACCCGGCTGACCCTCTCAACTGGTCACTCACATGGAAAATGCTAACCATCACTGGGGCCAGTATGACCTCATTTTTCCAAGGCTTTGGGCCCTTGGCTCTTGCACCTATGTTCCCAGACTACATTGAAGCGTTTCACTGCAGCCTAGCAGATGCTGTGCAGTTCACTGGAGTGTGTATCTTGGTCCTGGGTTTCAGCAACTTCATATGGTAAGTCCATGTCCTCCAAAGGCGAGAGAGCCAACTACAAACCAAGACGTATCACTAAGAACCGCGTGATAGGGTTCCATTAAGCACTTCCTTTGGCAGGCGACCGGTATACATTGCTTCCAACTTGATTTGCGTGGCCTCGATGATATGGAGAGCCCGTGCGCAGACTTATGGTAGTTTCATGGGAGCATGTGTGTACGTTTTCACGAGCAAGAGTTGACAGAACACTTTCTTACTGTGGTAAAGGCTTAATGGTATTGGTGCTGGTCCTGCAGAGTCGATTCAACCTACTGTTATTGCTGGTAAGCCAACATGCTGATGTTATCAAACTATACATATCCCCTGGCACAGATCTAATTGCTTGTTAGATATCTTTTTCTTACATGACAGAGGCAAATGGAATACTCTGTACTGGGTTGTATATATGGGATCATTGATGATTGGCCCTATTATTGGCGGTTCCATGGCTCTCAACGTCGGGTGGCGTAATTTCTGGTGGTTCAATGTGGCCCTGGGTGCAGTTGTGCTGATTTATACCATCTTCTTATTCCCAGAGACCAAGTTCGTCTTTTGCCCTACTTGAAGTTGCTGAAAACCAACTAACAACACTCAGGTGGCACCGTCCTCATCCTAACGAGATCATTGAGGAAACCAAAGCGAACAACGAGAAGATCGAGATTTCGGCCAATTCCAACCATGCAGAGACCTCCCGGCCTAACAATGATAGCATAACAGAACACCCTACCAACGCCGGCAAAGAGGAAGCAATCCGTGATAGACTTGCCGATCTATCAACAAGCGAGACGGCTGAAAGAGATCCATATCTCGGGCGGGGCAAGCCTGCAAAGTGGCAATTCCGGGTCTTCCAACCCAATCCACATCCTTTCAAGGCTATTCTTCTGGATCTATGGATCCCTTGGAAGCTGTTTGCATTTCCCATCGTTCAGTTTGCCAGCTTTGTTGTCTCTTGGAGCTGCTCTTCTTTCCTTACCATTAATCTAACCCAAAGCCAAGTACTTGCCGCGCCACCTTACAACTTCTCCACTCAGACCATCGGGTTCACCAACTTCGCTATCTTTGCCGGAGCTCTCATCGGCCTGGCCACTGGCGGTCCTCTGTCTGACTGGGTGGCTGCTAAGCTCACCGCAAGAAACAATGGTGTTCGCGAGCCAGAGATGAGGTTGCTTGCTATGATTCCATTTGTTCTTATTATGTACCTTGGGAACATCATCGTCTCGGTTGGATATGAGAACCATTGGCCATGGGAAGTCATTGTGCTTATTGGATATTCCTGCGCAGGTATCCAAGTTGCGGCCCTCCCCAGCATTTCAAGCACATATGCTGTTGACAGTTATAAGCCTGTTGCTGGTAGCTTATTTGTCAGTATCACAGTTAACAAAAATGTTTGGGGATATGGATTTAGTAAATTCATTACCCCTTGGAGCATCAAGGCTGGGTAAGTTGATCACCAGGGCTTTCATTTAACCGTTACTAATTTTTCCAGTTTTATCCCACCTATCATGACCAATGGAAGCTTGATTTTTCTCTGGTGTCTATTTGGTGTTGTATTCTACTACTACGGCAAAACATTCCGTCGTTGGACTAAGAATAGTAGTGTCCATAGCCTGTAGAGCTTGGCCTACAATACCATACTACTATAAGCATATTAGTGGGGTGTGAAATGTACTTCTATTTCTGTGGAAACTCTGCTACTGAAGGTTGATTGTTAATATAATGTCATTGAACAGACAGATTAGTTGGGCAACGATGACCAGAGATTGGTTTCGCCTCTCAAGGCCCGAGAAGCTATTGCCAGAAGATTCCAACCTCTTTATGTAGAAGAATATTCAGCAGTGCTGAAGTTATATAAGAACACTTTATTGTTAACTCTGACCCAGGCTTCATCAGGCAAGCTTAGCTCTTAGCTAATGTCAACTCAATACAACACATATAAGTCCTTGAACGTCTACAGCGAGAACCGCCATTTATTTCCTTCACCTGCCGCTTCTCTTCCTTCTTCTAACTGCGCCTTAGAGGCAAGTTTTCTATTCAACCAGAGATACTGCGCATTGGAGCCAATCGCAAATACCAAAGCAATAGATGCCAGGGTGAGAATGACGGTAAATCCTGTCCTGTACAGTGGCGCATCATGCGCTTGGAAAATCTGAGCACCCGCCAAACCAGCCGCGTTGGCAGTCATGATGAGAAGAGCCATCGTGATGGACCGCTCTGCAGGGTTACGAATATTGACGGCAAGCCAGGAGCCGTTCAAAGGATGAGCCACAGATCCCCACAGCGTGGTACAAGTAAGGATGCCGTATTTGAGATCGCGATTCGTGCTTGTGGCCAATTGCCTAGTCGCGAGACAGAATGCGAAACTCAGGACTGTAGCGAGAAGAATCAGAAAACCTCGCCTTTGGCTCTTGTCTGCGATCCATCCAAACGACAGATTCAGCACGATAACAATCCAACTACCAACTGAAGACAATGCGTTTGCCTGAAGACGATCGTAGCCGTAGCTTGCAATGATGGATGGTTGATACGTCCCGAGTGGTGAGATAATGGCGATGCAGCAGAAAGAGACAGTCAGCTGCGGGTAGATGTACCACCGACAGAAAGCTGACTTGATGTCAACCCATTTGACATATTTGTGTCTTGGACCTTGGGTAGGGTTGTCGATGGCAACGCGATTGGTGAGGATGTGGATTTCTCGTGATGAAAAGTACAAGTGACCGACAATGTTTGACGGGTTTGCGGGAGAGTTGGGCATGAGAAAGGCGAAAACAATACCGACCACTATCGTGATGATACCCTCAATGAGGAACATCCACTGCCAGCCAGACAGTCCAGCTATACCTCTCATCTGAAGAATACCATAGGCAATGAGACCACTTGCCGCTGAAGCAATCATGTTGCCGAGGAAGAAGGCAGTGAAGCGTCTACTAGTCTCGTTACGTTTGTACCACTGGGTCAGAGTGTACAAGCCAGCAGGAATGAAGCCGGCTTCCAAAAGACCGAGTAACAATCTAGTAGCATAATATGCACCAACGCCTTTTCCTTTTATGAATGCTTGAAACGTGGCGACCAGGCCCCAGCAAAAGATCTGGCAGCTGATCCATTTCTGAGGACCTAGACGATAGAGAACAAGGTTGCTCGGCAGCTCTAGTAGTACGATTCCCAGACTGAGGAGCTGGTTTCCGATGTTGAACTGGAATTGGGTGATGCCCACTTCAGCGAGGAAGAAGTCTGTGAGGGCGTTGCCGATGTTACCACGGTCGAGCTGCAGGACGAAGAAGCCGGCGATGAGCAGAGGCATGATAAGAAGATCGAGCTTACGGACGACGGCTCGTTCTTCCGTTTCAGACCAATCAATGAGGGGGCGCTGCTCGGGGCCATTGGACTCTTTGTCTGGACCCGAACTGCAGTCATCCACAGTGGATGCAAGTGGTTCTTTTTCGATCATTATGTTTGAGAATGTAATTAAGAAGACAAGATGATTCTGAGTAGGCAAGCCGCAATCTTTTGCAGTCTTCCAGGGCCTTAAATAGAGAGCATATAATATGTAATTCTCGCCACAGCTTTTCTTACATCTCGCAATAAAGATGCGGTATTTCGCAATACTCAAACTTCCAGTCTATCGCACTTACGTCTTCGCCAATTTTACACATTAACTGAGTCCAATGGTCTGTAATATCCTGCAACAATGGAAGTCGCTGGGTTGTCGAATCGAATGCACCAATGAAGCCATGATCCGAGCGACAGCCCGGTCTTGTTGACTTGCTTAGCCTTATCGCGAAGAGGGTTAGCTTCAATCTGTCAGACGCCATTGACATGTGAATCTTGCGTGCTTGGAAATATTGAATCTGGAACCAATGGCAGCATCATCCGAGGCACACTAAAAGCTGGAGTTAGTGGGGGCTCTGACCCATTAGCAGCTGCATTCTAATCACGACAAATATCCCAGGTGCCTAGGGTGGTTACTTGTCGGGTTCATGCGGAGCGCGTCTACTAACCGTGATGCAAGTAAAAACAAGTCTTATGTCTTACGTATATAATAACATATCACCTTACTCCCACTCTAATAGCAGAGTCCATTCACTTTCTCTCCGCCTTTTAATTCTTGAATTGCTCTGGCATTTATTTTGCAATCATGGTTGTTGCCAAAAGACCCAATTTCCTTATCATCGTCGCAGATGACCTTGGCTTCAGTGATATCAAGCCATATGGCTCCGAGATAGACACCCCTGTCTTGGATCGCCTCTCCAAAGATGGCATACGCATGACCAACTTCCATACCGCCCAGGCATGCTCACCTACACGAGCAATGCTTCTCTCTGGAACAGACAACCACATCGCTGGACTTGGCCAGATGGCCGAGTTTGCTGAGATGAAAAAGAACCTAACTGGAAAGTATCCTGACTACGTCGATAAGCCTGGCTACGAAGGCTACCTCAACTGGAAAGTGGCTGCTCTGCCTGAGATTCTTTCTGACGCAGGATACCTAACTCTCATGTCTGGAAAGTGGCATCTGGGGATGACTCCCGACGTGTCGCCGAGTGCAAGGGGCTTCAAGAAGAGTTTTGGCTTCTTGCCTGGTTGTGGCAACCACTTCAATTACGAACCACAGTTCGAGGCGGATCAAGATACAATGCTTTTGACGTCTGATGGTTTTTGGATGGAGAATGAAAGTCCGGTGGATAGAAAGAAAGACTTGCCTGGAGACTTTTATTCAACAAATTTTTTTACGGATAAGTTGATTGACATGTTAGGGAACAGGACCAAAGAGGAAAAGGAGCAGCCCTTCTTCTCGTATTTGGCTTATACGGCGCCACACTGGCCAATGCAAGCGCCACAAGATGTTATAAACAAATACAGTAAGCTCATCGCCTGTGCCATAAAGCTTTCGTACTGATGAATCCAGGCGGAAAATACGACAATGGCCCAGACCAGCTCAGACTAGACAGGCTGGTAAAATTGAAAGAGTTAGGTCTCGTGCCATCTGATGTTGAAGCAGCTCCTCCTGTTGGTTTCGAAGCCGGTGTGAAGTGGGAAGATCTCACTGATCACGAGCGAGCTGTTTCTGCAAGGAAGATGGAGGTCTATGCAGCCATGGTTGATCTCCTTGACCAGAACATTGGGAGAATCGTCGACGCACTTGAAGCATCAGGTGAACTTGACAATACTTTCATCTTGTTTATGTCAGACAATGGCGCAGAAGGATCTACGTTGGAAGCTGCACCCGTTTGTAACCTTTATCCATTTAATGCAGAAGTTGATACTAACTGTGAGAATTAGCTCCTGTCGTCGTTCAAGACACTTGGCGAACTTATAGCTGCATACTATGACAACAGCCTCGAGAATATCGGAAATCACGACTCGTATGTCTGGTATGGCTCTCGATGGGCGTGTGCAGCTACTGTGCCTTCTCGTGGGTTTAAGGGATGGTCAACTGAGGGCGGCATTCGCTGTCCTTGCCTTATACGCTTCCCTCCAATCTCATCGGCTCCCGAGACTATTTCCCCTGCCTTCACAACAGTAATGGATATATTGCCCACCATCCTCGATCTCGCACAAGTGCAGCACCCAGGGACGTCCTTCAGGGGTCGAGAAGTTGTCATTCCTCGAGGAAAGTCCTGGGTTAGCCATCTCTCATCTCCTACAGAGTATCCAGCCGTTCACCAGGATGCGGATCACATCCATGGCTGGGAGTTATTCGGCAATCGTGCCATACGCAGAGGAAATTGGAAGGCAGTGTTGTTGGCAAAGCAAGGTGGAGATGGTTGGGAGCTGTTTGATGTAGAGAAGGATCCGGCTGAACAACATGATCTGTCAAAGAAGAGGCCTGAGATTTTGGAAGAAATGCTTGTGCATTGGACTACGTATGTTGCTGAGACGGGGTTAGTGGAAGACGCGTTCTGAGAGATGGATTGCGTGATTGAGGTCCACAGTGGCGTTGAGGGCCGTGGACCAGATCCCTTATTACCGCCCGACCCTGGGAATCAGAGTAGTAATGTAATGACCTGTTGATTCCATTTAAATCCCTCGAAATGACCTATAAAAAGACACGGACTGGCTGCCTGGAGTGCAAGTCGAGAAAAGTCAAGGTAATGAACGACATGGACTAAGTCAGATGAATGATCGCTTACAGCCGCTTTAGTGTGACGAAGCGATTCCATGCACAGCCTGCATACGCCGTAGCTCAACATGCAGCCTCATAACCCAAGAAAAATCACCTCGGAGCAGGACGCAGTCACCAAATAACAAGGCCTCGGCACCAAACATCGCCATCACTCATTTCCAACGAATCGCTCCATCTCCTACAGATGGCCTCGCGACACATGATAGAGAGCTGCTATGCCACTGGCACCAGGTTGCTTACAAGGCCATTGTCCATCAGCGAGGGTCAGAGGATCTTTGGCAACATGAAGTAATTCACCTCGCCTTTGATCACCCAGTTATCTTGAACCTCGTACTGGCTATATCTTCGTTCGAACAAGCGCATACTGCACATCAATCACAAATAATCGCGCCAGGACATCGAATACGACGGGATATATACGCCTCTCTAGGATTTAAGTATTCTCAAGTCGCCGCGGGGATGATGAGACATGCAGTAGCGAAAGCTAATCTCAACAACGGCCCCATGTGCCATCTTGCCTCAGTTCTCATGATGATTAACTCTTATGCCCAAGGCTCGCTAAAAGAACTTGTACGGGTAAAGGACGAGCGTCCCACCATGCTGAGCGACCTACTCGTCACTTGCAGGCTCACGAGGGGCGTCAGGGCTATTGCAGACGCTTATGGCGTTATACGACCGGATCGTCACGAGCTTATACTCTATGTCACTGAGGCTGAACCACCAGACCATGGACCTCTCGATCCAGTCCTTGACATCCTTAATTCTTTGACATTCCTAGAGCAAGAAGAGGATCCACTCATCAGACAAATCTGTCAGGACGCTCTGGATCTAATGAAGTGGTTGGTGAAAAAAGCGCAGACATCAGAGTGGTGCCCGGCACATAGAGCATCGCTGCAATGGATTTGCTTAGTTGGGAAAGACTTCATAAGGCTTGTTGAAGCCCATGAGCCTGCGGCTCTCGTGTTATTCTCGTATGGCTGCTTCTTGGATGATGGTAATAGTGGTAATACCTTTGTAATGAGAGGATGGAAAGAGGGTGTTTGTGCTGAGATTCAAGATATTGTTGGTTCAGAATGGGCAAGGGCTATGCCATTGTAACTATAAACATTTCTAGGGGATTAAATAACAGCCTTGGTCGTATTTGCAAATTTCGGCATTATGAATACTCTAAATAGCACTATTCTTATTATTAGAGCCAACCCCGTCCATCTGACAACCGCGTTAGTGCTGGCTCACTACAGGTTGAGATTAGTTATCCTGGGGAGGAATCAGGAGCCTGCCGGGTAAGTACAATTGAGCCAAGTTGCAGACTCAGCTTTGGTGAAATTGACAGGCGCTTAATAGTCAAAGCTTGGGTTTGCGATTTGCTGATGTGACGCCAAGAGGTAATTAAACTAAATGGGCCAATACTGCTAAGCGACCCCAAACTAATGACACTAGCGCTACTTAAAAACCTCAGCCTCAGCCAAAGCTCCATCTTTCCAAAAGAAATACAGAATACACTGATCTGGTTTGTCCTTACATTCTTGCCCCTGACTTGGCGTAAAAAGAAAAGGCAACTTAAAGCATAGTGGGCTCTGTAGCTTGTCAAAAAGGAGATGCTTGCTGTATAAATACCCATCCCATCCCTTCCTTCTGTTAACCTTTTTTGCTCTACTCCTTTTCGAGCGTAGTACTTATCCAAAATGAAAGCTCAAAATATCCTCGTTCCCCTGGCTGGCCTGCTTGCAACAGGTGTTCAGGCCAGCCCATGCAAACCATCGTCGAGTATAACATCTACCTCTGGTGAAATCAATGCCATCACAGCCACTTCGACTGCCGCTGCTTCTACGGCCATCACCGATGAGGCCACAACTGAGCTCGAGACATCTTCTGTTGAGCTCACTTTAAGCACTGAAACAACCACTGCTGCCACCACAACCGCAAGCCCCGGCTTGACCTATCAATGCCCCGGTGGATTCCCATCTGGGCCCAAGTGCGGCGTCAAGGAAGGCCAAACCGGTTCAGGAGTAACATATCTTGGTGTTCAGATTGGCTCATTCACGCTAGACGAATGCGTGCAATTATGCATTGACACGCCTAACTGCGATTACTTTGCCAAGCAAGACCTTGAAAACGATGGATTCTGTGAGTTCTGGAGCGGAACGTTTGCCAGTCAGGGTTACGAGCAACCTTGGGCTTGGTATGAGATGGGTTGCTTTTGTAATCTCCCTGTAGAGAACTTGGCCACTACAACAACTATTGCTCCTCCTTAAGGAAATACCTTATGAGTTGTTTAGTTAGGATAATCCCTTGTCTAAAGTTAATCTTCATATAATAAAGCTGAGTATTGTACTTTCCACTGCCTAATCTGGTGGCAAGCGAAGCCCCCTTTAGCGGCTTTGGCCATCAGCAGCTCGTGTCAGCAGCAACACCACCAACACTCTAACAGAGAGGGACCAGGAAATATCAATAGAATATCAAGTAGGCTGGATTAAATCAAGAATCTTGGAGAAAACCTGCTTTGGATCTGTCCTATGTACAAGTTCCCTTGGTCTGATTATGGCTACTAAGTTCTGTTCGGTGATTGTATCCTCTCAGCCACGACATTGCAGACTGTGACACAGTGGCAGATGTCTTTAGGACCGAACGACGATCTTTATACCCTTATCGTTGAGGCCAAGGAAAAGAATATTAGCGTCCTTATCGGTCTGGTTATTAACTATATATTAAACAAGCATGAATGGCTCTAAAAGTGTTAAAAGACCTAAGGAGTAAGTACTAATTATATTAGGTTTAATATAAAATATTTATTAAACTTTTATAGTAAAGAATAATAATAGCAAGGAAAATTAATATTATATCAAGTTAACATACTATATAACGTACTCCACAAGT
>JABEER010002269.1:0-18912 GCA_014824405.1 Fusarium sp. NRRL 66896
TTTCATCTTCTTTTTTTTTTTTTTTTTTTTTTTTGCTTACCGCATCAATTGCACCGCCGCTCTCGTCGGGAGACACATCAACATTGTTCACAAAGTTCATCTTGACCTCCACATTGTCCTGTTGCACCACGAAGATGGACTTTGTCACGTTTCGAGCCTGAGCTTGCTGAGACTTAGACAGTTTATCAACACTCGTATCGATAAGGAAGACATTGGCGAGGTCGTCGACTTTCTCCTGGCTCAGATCCGGGATTTTGTAAACATTGCCGTGTACTCGAACGTTCCATCCCTTGTTGGTCCAATTGCCGTATGGGCTATCCCGTGGTTAGTGTAAATCCCTTAGATGATTGATGCTACTTACGGAATATTTAGAACTTGTGTCGGCTGCGCTTTCAAATCATCGTCGTCGACGCCTGCTGACTTCTTAACAGCATCGCCTGTAGGGAAACCTGTTGGAAAGTCGAGAATGCCTGAATTGACCCATCCCTTGATCTTTGTCTCAACACCACTAACAAGACTGCCGACATAAGTCTCCACATCGCCAATAATGTCGCGTCGCTCGAGATCCATAACTTGCGTAGGCTGAGCAGCTGGAACTGGAATTGCCTCTCTACGATAAACCGTTGGTGCGGGACCGGGAACGGCTGCCGGGATGGCCATAACGGCGGGCAACAAGCCCAAGAATGCTGCTTTCACCATGATAGATATCTCTAAGTCTTGGCTTTGAAAGAGTAGCGTGAGAATGGAGAAGCCAAGACGGGAGCGAGCAGACGAAGGGAGGGAATAATTTATGACGAGCAAGCGGACTAAACTAAAGGTAGAAGAGCAATCTTGTTTGTGTTTAGTATCTCAGCTAAGACATGGGGAGCAGGTTCCTGCATTGTGTGACATCACCAGCAACCAGGTATCTCAGTCATCGGGTATTTCCTATTGGCTCGTTCAACAACCAAGCTGGGGAGTAAGAAGAGTACAGAATTAGACAAACTTGGTCTTTCTAATTATAATATTGATAAATTTATCTACAGTTTTAAACCATGTTCACGGAGGTGATCCAAGTTAGGTATATTGTCTTGGAGTTCTTTAGAGTTTTTACGATATTTACAGTGGCAAATTCGTGTAGAGAAGCGCTGGCAGATGCGGCTTTTTTCTTTCATTGTCAGCACTCGTGTAACACGACCAGGATCGAAGCAAGCTTCTTAGAGCAACCCACACACTCCAAATCTGTTGCAGATCATTTGTTACAGATGCATAAAGTTTACGACGAGTGTTTTGTTAGTTCCGATTTGCTGCCAAAGAAACGCGGACGTTGGAAAATCTTGGCATTCATGACATCACGACATTAATTCTCCGATCCGTCGGATCCGAGGGCCGATCCAGACGGGGATCTTCCATCTTCCCCACACAACGATTGACTTCAGATCTTGAACTTACCTCAAAAAACTGGTATTCTCAAACATGGCAACTAGCGTATCTAGATTTCTCTTGTCCTGTTCGGATGTTAGCACTTGTCCAATCAACAGAAGGAATGGGTAGACTTATCCCCTCACCGCGGGGGGCTGTCCTCCACACCATTTTCAGGCGAGAGGACAGCCAGGACTACCTCACCCAACAAGGTCTGTCCTAGATCCAAGAATGCAACCCAGCCTCAACAGTGCAGCACAGAGTCGTGAGATTCAACTCAATAGAAGGGTCTTTCATAACACCAGACAAGCACGAAACTTTGACTCCAACTCGAGATGGGTCCCGGTGATGCTTCCAACGCCAACCGCAAGTATCCTCCTGCAACAACGGCCATTGCAAAGGTGGAGACTGTTTCGTGAGCTGACAATTCTACAATGATCCAATACCTTCGCAAACACGACCCCACCAAAAGTTGCCATGGCAGAACGCAGTCCGGAAACCCACCGATGCTGACGAGAGAACTCCTTCTGTATGATTCGCGCTGCCAACTAGGACTAGTTTTTGATTCCTCTCCAAAGTTCTCGCCAGCGAGAGTTATGGAGGGCGTTGACGGGTGGACAAAAGACATCCATAAAAACCACCCTTTCGTCTCAGTTCAACCTTTCGGCGGATCTGAGGGACCTGTTTAGACCATTTGATCCTTGCAGGCTTGCTGGCGCCCATCATGACCAAGGGATTGCGACCCATGGCTGGAGGTTAGTGCGCTTGGTCAGACCAGACGCGGAGCGTCACACACCGGTAGCAAGTGCTGTGGTGTGGTCCAGTGTGCGAACGGGTTAGGCGGATGTGAAGCAGTGCAGCAACGCGCCATGCCATGAACAGCTTTGAAGGACCGGGGGCTATACGATTGGCAAGATATGTCAGTCGCCGAATTTCTGTGTGTTTCCGCGAGTTGCCCGCTGCACCAGATGGAATTACCCTAACTGGCGGTTCCGGCAAGCGAAAACTCGGGACATGAATGAAATTCATTGACTGGCTGTTTGAAGGCCGTATCCAAGCTCCACTTCTCAGCTGCTTAGGCGTAATGGGCAAGCTAGCAGTATGACCAAGTGGTCAGACTAGTTCCATCTCCAAGACCCAGAGCTAATCGCAACGACTAGACAGTCTACTCTTGACCAATGTGCTGGTTCCAGCGGAAAGGGCTGACGAGCGTCCTCAGACCAGAGGCTCTTACCAAACGACTCATGGCACCGATCCTCTCGCGCACCAAACGGTGACTGGACTGCCCTCCTCGCCTGTCCGTCGGCAGTAGCGCCACCAGTCAATCATCCAACTTTTCAGCGGGCGTGATGACTGTTGGTGCCTTACCGGCATAAAAGACGACTTGGGCGACAAGAGCGCAAAACTTGATAACCAGATATCTTCTTAGGGTTAAGTTCCGGGCCTCGTTCACCCGCCCGCTTGGTACGTCCTATACAGGACGCGCTACCCACCATAATCCAGCTGCGGCATTCACGAGGTCCTGTTACAGGCTCGAGAGCGGCATACGGGAGGGTAACCAAATGATGCGAGTGCCTGCAATAGGATCCCTTGCGAGAAACGAGGACCGGAGGACTGTGGAGGAGGCGTCGCGCGTATTGAATGTAGTTGAAGGAGCTCATCTTGACCGCATCGAGGGCCTCAGAAAGCTGATCCGTATGAATCTTACCTTTTTGCGGGTGTCGTATCTCCAGTAGAGGATCTTAGAAACTGAACAGCATCACGAAGTGGTTGTTGACTGAGAGAGTCGAGTTCAACACAGAGATAGACGCGATGAAATATGTGGGTCTCCACTGCAAACGCGCCTGCACGTGACTACTCCAGCCTCGTCAAAGTACACACAGTGTGGGGTGCACATGAAGGCTGGAGCTCTTGGATCATGATGACAAACACCCTATACCAACCGACTTTTCCTCATTTCTAACCTTCTCACCTCATCTATACAACTTTTTAAGCTTATCATTAACCTCTGACGCAGCATGGCAAGCTCGTCAACTTCTGCTGCTGCACACCCGAAAATACTTGAGGAGATAGTAGAGGCTGGTAAAAAAGCCTTTGATCCCAATAATGATGCTAGTACGCGGGCACTGGGCCTTGACGCATACAACAAACTCATCGAAAGGTGAGGTGCAACTCTGACTGCAACCATGTATTTTAATATCAGGGCACTAACAGACTACAAGAACACCAGTCTGGAAACTTTTGCCTGCTCTGAACACACTTATTAAGCCATCAGTTCTTCCACAATGGCTACGAGATCCTCTGGTCCAAACACTCACCCTCCTCCCTCTACGCCCAACTGGTGTCCGTGGAACCATGGAATTTGTCTTCTCAGTACACCCTAGTAATGTTGGCAGAACTCCAGATGCAAAAGCTGGGCCACAAAAGCAAGGAGCTAGCATCACGCACGAAGGGGTTGCCGTTGCAACGAAACTTCTCTCATCAGTTCCAACCAGTATGACAGCGGAAGCGTGGTTTGAGGGCATATCAGGACAACTTTTTGAGCTCATCGATGGAACTGCTGGACCTGAACTCGCGAAGACCGCCTCTCAGATTGTAGGCTATGGTGTTTTGGGGAACAAGCAATATGGCGCACCAGGTGAGTAACAGCAGACAATCTCTGTAAGCAAGACTAAATTCATGAAATAGGATCTCCTGGGTGGAATGCATTTATTCAGCCCCTAGTCCAGGATATAAACCCATCATTGCGATCGATGGCCAACCCAGATTCAACTGCCATTAAGCAAGAAGATGAGGAAATTGTTGATCTCAGCCGTGATCGTGTTCTCGTCACCTCCCAATCACTCAAAACCGCGCTCCAGCGTCTCAAGACTCTGGTGATGTCTAATTCTTCACCTGGGCTATGCAGGCGTCTCCTTAGGCTTGTATTAGTACAGACATGGGTTCTCGCCTCGTGGCAAAACCCACCGCCTAGTACTGAAGAGAACTTTGTTAAGCCTGCCAGGGCACTGCTACAGGCTTATCTGAGGTTATTCGGCAATTCTGAAAGTGTCAGACCATTCATTCGCAACCTCCTCTGTAGAGGCGCTACAGAAGGAAGTAAAAAGCCTTGGGAGTACCGACTCAAAGGTAAAGGCGATGTTGAGATCACCGAACATCGTGGACTTGATTCAGCATCAGGTGTCGAGCTGAACTGGAACGAGCTCGAAGACAAAGCAGCTAAACTGGTTGAGTTCATAACCACATCATGCTCGGTTACAGAGGTGTCATCCATCTTCTTGAACCTCCTTAAGCGCTGGATTGAAACAGCAGACAAACCAAATGATGAGATCAAAATTGATCTGGCCCGTAAGGATGAGAAGGCAGATTCACCTCTGCAAAATCTTTTCGAGGTCACCATTCTACAAAGGCTGATGGACAAGGCGCCCGAAAAGCTCGTGAGCCAGTTTGATCAGCTACTAGAGTTGGTTTGCGAAGTTCTCTCTGCAGATACTCAGTCGAGGCTAGCAGATGACCTACTCGCTGTGGTACTGAGTTTGCTGAACCTGGTCATCACTGCACCGACATTCCAGAAATCTCACATTAAACCAGAAGAACTCAAGATTGTAGAGAGCTCCCTGAAAAGATTGAGCAATGAAGATAGGCCACAGTTGTCGCCTACAGCAAGAAACCTAGCGTTGCTTCTCAAATATCGAGACGAAATGGAGCAGGATGATGTCTTTGCCTCGGCCCCCAGCACCCGGCAGATCGAAGATCAAAGGACATATAAACTGGCCATGGAATATGTCACAGGAGGTGATGATAACCCAGCTCCCATCGTGTCTGAAGGATTGAATCTGCTTTCGGGTCTGATACTTAGAGACAGCCCAATCCTCGACATCTCTGCAGTTGCCGTACTCTTGTCGACCCTGCTCGAGAATAACGACGACTACATAAACCTTCGGGTCATCAAAGTTCATACTCAGCTGGCGAACAAACATCCTAAATCGGCAGTTCAAGAGCTTCTAGACCACTACTTAGACCCACAGGAAAAGTCTACGACGGATGTTCGGCTACGGTTTGGAGAAGCTTTACTGCAAGTGATCCAGCGACTAGGGGAAACCTTTACTGGTGATGTTGCACAACAAGTTAGCGAGACCTTGCTGTCAATTGCTGGACGTCGTGGATATCGACCCCAAACTATGGTCAAACAAGCTCGTGATAAGAAGCTCAAAGGGCTAAAGAAGAAAAAGGAGGAAGACGACGATGATATGGACTTGGATGAAGAGGAAGTGACTCAAGAAGAGAAGGCTAGGAACGATATTTTGGCTCAAATTCTTCAAGGATGGGAAAGTAAGAGAGGTACAGAAGACGTTCGAATACGAACTTCTGCCTTGTCAATTTTTGGAGCTGCTCTCGAAACGAATATTGGAGGGATTGGGCCAACGCTCGTATCTGGTAGCGTTGACCTTTGCATCAATATACTAGCAATGGAACGAGAGATGGAGACGGCAATTCTACGAAGAGCTGCCATCCTGAACGTGTTAAGCTTTGTGAGGGCTCTCAACGCTGCTAAGGAGTCTGGGAGGAAACTTGGCTTTGGTCTGACAGACGAGAGCCGAGAGGATATTGTGAGGACACTGCAATATGTGGCTCAAACGGACAACGATGGACTGGTGCAACAGCATGCAAAGGACGTGGTTGAAAGTCTTGAGAACTGGCAAATGGCTAGTATCCTCCCGCCGCAAGAGTCAACAAGCAGTCCAGGACTGACGCAGCTGGCGGGCCTCCATGTCAACCCCAGCGGAACTTTGGTAGACGCAGCTGGGAAGCCTCGGCCAAGAATTGAGGAGGTGGAATGGGAGATGGGATGAATGCGTGCGTCTAAGAGATGGAGGGGATACCCAGGTCCCACGCTACCCGAGTACGGTAAATGATTGGCAATCTCGGTGTCTACCTGATCGGAAATCACAACAGGGCGCAGCGCATTTGAGTTGTGGATAGTGACACCATGTAGGATTTTGAGGTTCCTTGGGGATGCAACCTACTGCAGCTGACGACAGGGCTAGAATTGACATGGTTTAAAGTAGCCCGACGCATAAAGAGCCTCATGGTTGATGTGACCGTGCCTTGAAGATGAGATGAGATTCGCAGTCAGCATATCCCGACAATCTATTTAGCATGTATCAAGCACAACTTGGGACTTTGGTCAACAACAGAACCGCCCGCCAAGGCCAAGTCTGCCTATGAGCCTGAGTGATTAGCGAGACAGACGAGATGAGATGAGCGATTGCGCGGCTTGAATGTTTAAAATGAGCCGAATAATAAACATTCTCGTAAAAATCTAGAAAAGGAGTAAAAAAGCGTTCCTAGAATTTTAAACCCTTGCTTGGGGTGTTTTTGATATATGAAGACGACAACGACAATATCGAGATGACAAGCCGTCAACGTGCCATGCCATGCCATGCCATGGAACAAGCTGTTGGAACCGTGACGGACAGAACAAGGAGGGAAGAGGTAATTTACGAGTGGGGAAACAAAGTTGGTAACTTGTTATTCTGCGACAAGACGAGACAGGGACCAAGGGGTTTTGATGAAACGACAGGGATGGCATCGGGGGACGGGTTGGCCGGAGGCGGCTGAGAAGTGAAACATATACGAAAGGACGTGGCTTTTCTGAAATCTTCTATGAAACATATTGCTCGCAAAATATGCGCAACTTGAGGATCTTGATCTACAGTTTATGAGTGATATTAGAGATGAAGATGGAGACTGAGAAGGAGATGACAACCTGTGAGTCGGTACCTGCATATTGATGCAAAATTGCCTCATCCAAGCGAGCAAAAGTTAGATCAACGCTGTCAGAGCCTGTTAGAAAGCATAACAAGAATCTAATTACCAGATTGGGTAACCAACACCGTCCAGTGACCAGTCTGGCTGGTTGATTCTATTCTGGAGGATCGGCAATTGATTGATGGTCATTTCCAGTTATGATCTACCCATGTATCTCTGTACGACTTGACCAATCTTCTGTGAGTCTATAATCATTAGAGCTTAGTGTGGGCACTGTAGTTCATTGACTGCCGTTCTCTACGTATGCCGATGAGGCTTAGCTACCAGTCTCAGATCACAGCCATGGGCTCTAAGTAGAGAAGAAAAAGAAAAGGTCGGACGTTGGAACCCGGGATCTGAGTCATTCTAGATCCGAGGAAATGCTTGGCAGGGACAAAGAGATCTTTTTTGGTGCGAGCCTGCATAGCAGAGTGGACTCTGTCTGGCTCCGCCAATTCGCGGTCAAGCATGCAAGGGACTTGTTTCTGGTTTTTCTTTCCAACATCTTCTCAGCTTGCCAGGGACAGTCTCGACATGTGAGAAAATGTTTGACTTTTGGGTTCTAGGCTCTTCGTCTCCTTGACGATGGACCTCCTTGGAGTAACAAGACGGCGCCAGGATGACATGGACATTGCTTCAAAGACTCGGAAATCTCTGGTTTCCGGTTATGGCTCGAGTTTTAGTTGTCAGAGTTGCACTAATCCTGCGTGCCAGGTTTGTCGATCCCGTCGGACATTTCTAGTGGTCTAGAGAGGCACGGCGGCATATTGCAGGTTCTGGCGTTTACAGCGCACAAGGCTGAAATTACCTCCCTGACTAGCAGTACCAAGAGGAATCTCACCGCATATATAGGGGTAAATGTGCACAAGAGAGAGTTACAGACTCTAGGTAAATAAGCAGCCTCACCTGATTTACGCGCTCTTGTCTATGCTATGCAACATGTGTACAAACAGAGAATAGCTGGCGCTCCTCAAAACATTCATCACTTGACGATGAGTGTCTGCATTTCTCATTCGCCGCCTTAGACCAAAATGTGGCGGGTGCCAGAACAACGAAATCTCGGGATGGCGGTGATTAAGAGTCTGGAGGTTTAATTGGCCCGCGTGGCGTCTCAGGTTCTGCACGGTACCTGCATAAAGTGACGTGGTGGCGCTAGGGAGAGAATAAAAGATGAACAACTCTGAGAGTGAAACATAACGTTGTGTGTTATGCATCAGAGAGAGTCAACATATGTATCAAGTAATTGTCGTCCAACACCATGAAAATACCCATGATCATGCTCAGATATAGCATGAACAATCATCAAAATCAACCAAGGTTTGAGTGAACTGGAATAATATCGCTAAATTGCAGGGTGCTCGCTCACCAAAAAGCGGTTCCTTAGCCCGAAACCCCCTGGTCAGGCACCCCGTGGACCCTGGCCCGAGAAGCCTACCGTGCCCCTGAACCATTCCTCTTAAGGCAAGAGCTAGAACGCCCCACCGACATCTGAACCTCAACCTTCTCCCGCGGTTGGTCTTCCATCATCTCCAATCAAATCACATCCATGTTCATCTCAACAACGTCAACGCCGCAGCAACCGACCAACCCGCCCAAGCAAGATGAAGGATACGCTCATCACGAAAGGATACTATGAATAAGCCTCTCTAGCTCAGGTGCATGGTCCGAGCCCTGGCACTGGCTCATCGCTTAGTCTGTCGCTTCTCCTATGGTTCAGCTGTTCCCACGCGTAGCATTCGCTCTCAATGATCCTTCACGATAATCACATCTCCTCCAGCTACGGAGACCCGAAGATGGCTCACCAGTCGCTGGAGGGAACGTGCTCGAGTGGGTACATCTCCCTCTCATTCTGATCAAGGCCCAAACTCGAGATGCAGACCCTGGCCTTCTCTTAATCCAAGGGGCCTCCTGGTGGACCACAACACCACCCATGTTCAAAGCATCTTGGCAGTCCGGCGTTTTGTGGTTGCAGTCCACTCCCCTGCAAGAGACATTGAGCTAAAAAGAGGCGTTCCAGCCCAGTTGGTACTACGCCCCCGACTCTGGTTTCTCTTAATATCTAACGCTTCCTGCCTCACCTCAAGATCCGGCTTCTCAGTCTTGTCTATCACAACCACCACACTCGTTCAGTCTCTATCGTGACTTTCCATTCATTTCCGGCTTCTGCCATTACGATCCTTCCAGCATTACAGCAACCAGCGTCTCTCACGTTCCAACTCTATCCTTTCTTTTAGTGAAGCAAAACTGTGTCTTGCTCGCTGCCTGACCGTGGAATTGACTTCTACGGCCATTTGAATCGCATCGCAAACCGTTGTCATAGACAAATCTGAAGCTACCGCAAAAACAAACCACTTAACCAAACATCCAACTCACCCCAATCTTCAAAATGAAGTCCGTCGTCGCTTCCATCGGCATGCTCGCCGCCGTGGCCAACGCCTACAACTTCCCTCACCACGCCCACTACCGTCGAGACAACGGTACCGACTACCAGACCACTCTGACCGTCAAGACCACTGTCGTCGAGACCATCACCAGCTGCGCTCCTACCGTCACCAACTGCCCTGCTCGTGACCACACTGCCATTGCTCAGCTCCCCGAGTCCGACAAGGTCACCTACGTTGAGACTAACACTGTCATCCTCACCGAGGTTGTCTGCCCCGTCTCTGACGCCAGCTCTATCTACACCTCCGTCCTCCACGATGCTGAGACCGGTGGTGTTACTGGCAAGACCCTCACTGCCCCTTACACCGCTTCCGTCCCTATGACCACTGGCGGTGCTTACCCTCCTCCTAAGGAGGGCGACAAGACCGTCGTCTCCGACTACACCACCGAGCAGGTTGTCACTCTTACCCAGGGTGACGAGACCATCACCACCACCATCCACAAGACTCTCCAGACCACTATCACCGTCCCTGCTGGCCCTGAGGTCACTGACGACGGCTCCAAGGGTAACGGTACCCCTGAGGATGACACCACCACCACCACCACCAAGACCAAGACTGGCACCGTCACCAAGACCATTGAGCGCGTCGGTGAGACCAACCCCGCTTCCGGTGGTGACAACGGCTACAGCACCGGCAAGGGTGAGGAGGAAGGCTCCAAGGGTACTGGTAACGGTAACGGTTCCAACAACGGTGGCTCTGGTTCTGGCAACGGTAACGGTAACGGCGAGTGTGTCCCTGAGACCGTCACCGTCACCGCCCCTGCCTCCACTGTCTACGTCACTGTTGTCCCTGAGGCCAGCAAGACCGGCAGCTCTCATGATGCCACCATCACCAACAAGGCTATTGGTGGCGATGACTCCGAGGATGATGACTCCGAGGACGACGATGACGAGGAGGAGTTCTGCGACACCACCACCACCCTCGAGGCTACCGTCACTGTTGTCCCTTACCCCGTCAACAGCACTGCCACCGGTGGCTACGCTAAGCCCACTGGCTTCTCTCGCCGTCTCCGATAAATGTCTTGAGACAACTCCTATGTATATGAAGTCTCATCTGTACATTACTCACCATTTGGTCACTTCTTGGTTAGGCATCTAGTGAAAGGGGGGATATCTTTGTATAGGTCAACTACTCTCCTGGATGTATGACAATTTACTTTTGCTGCTTCTTTCTACAAAATCAATTCAATGAGAATCATGAACTTTCGTCTTATCTGGTCCACTCAACAAATACCCTCTCGGGTTACTTGGTCTTGTTCCCTTTTGACTGTAGCACGGATGGGGTTGGTATATGGAAGCGCTTGTAGATAGATAGACTTGGGTTATGCTTATCTGGAATGTCGGTTCCATAGACCGCTTCCTGTCTCATTGAGTCTTATACACATATACATCTTGCTTTTTATAGCACATATTCTTCTCGCTGCAGATGTAGTGTGTAGATGTGAGACAACATAAGCAATAAATATGTATGCAATGTCCTTAACAAGGCCTTTATAGAAGTATCTCATTTTAAGATATTATCTGTACCTGTACCCTAACGCTCATCTAAGGCCATGCGTCTATGCAAACTCATCCAAACCGTTATCCCCAACGCCTTGCTCATCCATTCATGCATAGCCCAAGTAGCTTATTTCATCATCTCATATCTTATAAAGAGCACTTACCCAAGGACAACCTGCTCATAAGCTCCTTCATCTAGATACCGCTGCAACACATCCTGTAATGCAGCCTTCGTACGATTCAGTTGTGGTGTGACTCCCTCAGCTTGTTGGAGGTTACCACGGATGCTTTCGACGTGGCCTGCTAGTTGAAGTGCTATAGGTTCAAGAGGTGTATCGACAAGGTCCTGCTTGTGTGAGTTCTTCGGACATACGCTAATGTAATGGAACAAACTTACCTTGAGACTTCCCTCGTCTTTGGTGTCAGTGACGAAAGTTGTTTCCTGACCCTTACTGGCTGGCCTTGATGTCGGCGCCAGGACATGGGCCTTTCGAAACAACTCCTTGCGCTCCCTCGTCTGCGCCCTCGCATTTGCCTCCAAGTTCCTCAACTCCTCATAATCTCTCTCAAGCTCCCTCTCTATCCTATCCTTCTCCGCCTTCAACAGCTCAACCGCATGAAGCCCTGGCACAAGCTGTCTCTCCAACGCCGCCTTCCCATCCAGTACCGCCTCAAAATCAAGCTCCAAAGCACGACCCCCATCAGCATCTACGCGCCGTTTGGTAGTCTTCGATGAATTGCTTGGCGGGAAGGGTAGACCGCGGGCGAGTTTGCGTTCCATGCGGCGGTAGACGAGATGTAATGCTGCAGAGGCGTGGGTGCGTCGGTTGTTTGTTGGGGCCATGCGTTGCAGGATGGGCTGTTGGGCGAGTTTGAGGATGGATTTTGTGGTGGGGAGTGATGCGCCTGTTAGACCAGTCCAGTCTGCGGCGATCTTGGACGAGCGAATTGTACGTTTAAAGGGGGCGATGTGAATGTACGGTTTTGGCGGAGAGGCGAGAGATTCGTCTGAGTCAGAGGGTGCATCGTCTTTCTCTTTGTCACGACGTTTCTTTTTTTTAGTCTCTTGTTGCTCTTCCTGTGGTTCATCTGCGTTCTCAGTTGACGGTCTTCCCCCTTTTGGCCGACCGCGCGTCTTGGTAGCTTCTTCAGGTTGTTGGTCTTCTGCGTTTTCCTGTGCTACACGATCCTTCTTCTTTTTGGGCTTTTCGGCCTTGCTGCCCTTGTTATTGGCATCTTCGCCGAGATCGCGCAAAGAATTTCGTGGACTACGTCGTGGTTGTTCCTCTTGTTCAGGTTCAGGCTCTGGCTCTTTTGCTTCACGTCGCCGTCTCTTTCGAGGTGCCGGTTCTGCCTCTGGTTCTTCTGGCTCTTCAACTTGCTTCTCCCTCGCTTTCTTCTTTCGCTTTTGTTTTCCAGCATCTTCTGTTTCCTGCTCAGGCTCCTCATTCTGATTCTTTTCGAGAGATGGTCGTCCGCGCTTCTTCTTTGGTTGCGCCTCTACCGTTTCTGGCTCAGCTTCTTGTTCATCTTGATTCTTCTCCAGCGACGGGTGACCGCGTTTTCGTTTCGGTTGCGCTGCATTTTCTGTCGTCTTTTCCGCATTTTTATCCTCTAGTGAAGGCCGACCGCGCTTCTTTTTAGATTTCTCCGCCTGCGCTACTTCTTCCTCGGGCGCATCTTCTTGCGCTTGTTTCTTTGGTCGTCCCCGTTGTTTCGGACGCGCAGCTTCTTCAACGTCGGCTTCGTATTCGTCTGGTCGATCTTGCGACGCGCTGGGAGCTTGTTTGGACGCGTTTGCAGGTCTACCGCGCTTGCGCCCTTGCGGTTTTGGATCTGGAGCCTATTGAAGAGAGTGAACATTAATCG
Source organism: Fusarium sp. NRRL 66896 (assembly GCA_014824405.1). Classification (NCBI taxonomy): domain Eukaryota; kingdom Fungi; phylum Ascomycota; class Sordariomycetes; order Hypocreales; family Nectriaceae; genus Fusarium; species Fusarium sp. NRRL 66896. Next base: position 13,025 of record JABEER010002269.1, read on the forward strand.
CAATGATCGTTTGAGTGAGTATCTGGTGCTGTTTTACTTACCATGGTGGTTGTTGTGTAAGGAAATGGTTTGTTTTGTTGATTTAGCTGCCGGCCAATGAATTGGATCGATTTGAGTTTCAGCGGCTCCGGGCGCTGAGACGGGGAAGCGGGGCAGCCGGTGTCTGTCTCCGCTCAGATCCGGAATGGGAACGGTTGATGGATGTCATTCTACGCCTCAATCATGATCCAAATTTAGAGTTGCACTATAACGTGTGCTCTAGACAGTTTCAGTCCTTTATGTCTTTATTTCATAATATTTTAAGTAGTTTCTTCATATACTTCTTCCGCTTGAATATTCACGCCACTCACAACTCCATACAAGAATGACAGACAGTCACTTGGATCAACACTCGCAGCACAAGCCACACAAATGAAACGATGCTCATCTTGACTAGACTCATCGACTTCAGCTAGAAATGCCAAAACGATAAGCGAAAGTTTAGCCCGTTTGTGCGATGCAGCTCCCCCAATGCTACATGATGATGCCATCAGACGTGTGCCCTCTCGATAGGCACACGCGATAAAACCCGTTTCGTCAAACTCTGCAGGACAGACGATTCGATTCCTCGCAGAAGCGGAATACGCAAATGCGTGATGACGATGATGGGCTGTTGAGCAGCGTCTGCGTCTCGGTACCGAACAATGGGTATCAGTACCCTCATGACCCTTCAAGTACCTCGGATTTCAAGCCTGTAACGTATCATATGTTTTCTCTCTTTTGTGCGTTGCTTTGCATTGTACCGAGTGTCTTATTCGTTTGTTGTTTGACAACTCATGCATTGCATTACGAGGCCTCGAGGTTGAATCAATCAATCAAAATCTCACCGTCTGAACATTATTGCATCTTTTATCGACAGACAAATACCGCGCACAATATGTAACACAGTCCCCAAATTTAAGAGTCATACCAACGTGTCAAAAGTCTCAGTGGTTCCCATCGACTAACACAAACAATGCCCTTGTCGATTCCCCGTGGATGAAGAAGAGTTAAAAAAAAAAAAAACAGACTAGACCCCTGCCTCGAGCATTGATGCCCAAATCATGGATGTCGGTGATGCCCCCTCGTATGGACCTGATAAAATGGGTTGGTCCACGACGGCGCTTAGAAGAAGTTGTGTTTAGGCATTGAGTGATTATTTTGCTTTTCACTGAAGGTCTCAAAATCTGTGGGATCCATTCAATTGTGCAAGGGTTTTAGATATTTCCACTTGATCAAGGGTTTTCCAGTCAACTTCCATTTCAAGGTTGTTTTCTGTGTTGGCAGAGACCCGACGCTAGCGCAGGGCTGGGTTAGAATGGGCTCGGTGAGAGTTGACTCCCTGCTTTCACATGAATCTTTGAAGACGTGGAATGGCAGAGCGGGCCGTTCCATGTCTGAGGATTCGCATTGTATCACAGTCTACACTGAGCCAAGACTGGCTAAAGTTGTTGGCACTGATATAAAGGCAATGCCCAAGACTTGAACTATGGATAACCATGGGCGTTGACTCCTCTATGCCACCTCTAGTATCTATTACAGAAGTGTCGAGTCTCTTCTTGTTGATTTCACATTGATTACTTTTACTTATACATCCACTTTGGACCCCCTACTGGATACTCAGTCAGCTTCAGTGTAAAAAAGGCGAATGCATAAACCTGTATTAAGACAAGACCTGGGTGATAACGAAACCGTTCAATCAATCTCGATCTAGACCTGTCAGCCCTCAATTCACCCGGGGCCTCTTTATCCAAGTCTGAGAACCAATACCAAGACTGTGGAACCAGAAAAGAGTCTTAGTTGAACCTCTTAGGTCTCATTTACTGAGACATTGACTACCTATCTACGGCCCAACCTCCTCTTTTTTTGTTTTTTTGTTTTACAGACCCGATCCGAACCCGGCCCCGGCCCCGGCAGTCCAAGTTGATCGTCCATCCACTCTCCTCCTCCGCACGAAGACGAAAAAGGCCGCTCCGCTGTCTAAACAGAGCCGAGCAACAGAAACTCTTTGCGCTAGACTAGATTCTTGAACTAGAAGCGCGGCTGAGGCTCAGATGCAAGGGCATTCCTTGTTGTTAGGCTTCTCTTATCTATCCACTGACCTGGCCTGACTGATTGTTTTCTGTCTGTCTGTCTGTCTGTCATCGTCATTTGATCAATGGCATCATCGTTGATCGGCTTCTAACTTTTGACTTACAGTACTGCTGCTGCAGACTTGATCATCGCTGTACTATCCCGTACCAGGCTGGTACCATTACGGTAGTTACATACAGTGGCCTACATACTAAGCTCATTGTCTTTCAATCTGTTGTGCATTTCACTTGCTCATCACCTTTGCCTCTGTTCATCAAAGCCTGCGGAGCCTATCAAAGCCGTTTTTCTACAGTAAAGGTACCCCCTCCGTCTATACCTACCTTAGTACGCTCCGGTCGGTGGTCGCCATCCGCATCTCACTTGCATTGCATCTGAGGTGCTCTTTACTTTTTTTTTTTTATCTGGCACTTTCCCCTCCTCTTTCTCACACTTTTTATTTTTCTTCTTCTCTTTTCCCTCTTTTTGTTCCTTTTTTGTCATCTTCACTTGGATTTTCTCAAGTGAATGACAAAAGAGCTACGAACGTGATTGATAATCACCTTCAACCTTATTAATCTCGACGACGAGATTCTTCCTTCTCCGTACTGTATAGACAGAATTGGGTCTTAGCAGTAGCGATATACTACGAGACACTACGATACGATAAGCGGGCTGACAGAGATCTCTTGAAGAAATATCTCGCCAGGCCCCTGTCTCCTTTCTAGGACGATACTATCGCCTGTCTTTCGAGAAAGACTTATCATGACCCCAAACACAAGTCGCATATCATCCTCTCCGTGTTGGAGGTTTCTCCTCTGGGTCTTGACTCCCTGACTATCGCTACTGTTCATTTCTCACAGCAGACTCATTCATTGATATCTGCCATTGTCTCTCCACTACCAATTGATCGTCTCAAATATCGGTATCGTATCGACTGGCTTGAGGCCCAAAGTTGAACCAAGCGAGGACCTGACGGGACAACCCCCGCGACAAGCAAGACCCGGCCTTGACTTGACTTGGCTTGTGCGTTTGTCCCACGTCTTGTCATCTTCTCCGCTTCTTCTATTTTGTTTCTTTGAACCTTCTATTTTTACTACCGATTTGCGACTCCTGATTTACAAGGTCAGTGCTGGCTTTCTAAAGTCAAACCACACTACACTACGGTATCAAGGGCCTGAAAGAATAAACCGCCCAACCAATTCTATCGCCAATCACCCACCGCATCAATAAAGAAACGGCCTGGACTTGACTGGGCTTATTTGACTGGGGCACCCAATCGACTCCATCTACGTTCCCCTCTTCACTCCCACCTTTGGCCACTTGGGTGCATTGCCTTGCATCGTCTATGCTCTGCTGGCAACTGACTGGACTGGGACTCGACTGGCAGCCCCGCGTAGTATTGGCCTAACCCAGCCCAGTCTCTGTATCCAATTGCATAACTATACCCACGTCAACACCCACGCTCACACCCACGCCCACGTCTACATACAGCACGCACTGAGCCCAGCCCAGCACCGCTACCGCTATTGCTACCGCTACTACTGCATCTGCATTTGCTTTGCCTTGCAGTAGCCAACGGTTGCAATTTTTTTTTTCTTCTGCCGTTTTTTTGTCTTCCGTCTTTCTTGTTCTCTTCCTCTTCGTACCAAGGCAAGACAACGCATTGTTCTCTTGTCTGGTACCTCAACCTCAAACCAGACTAAACCGCCTCACTCAAGTACACCCTCACTTCATCTCACCTCACCTCACCTCACCTCAACTTGTTATATCTTACTCGTTTTACTTCCGGATCGGCTTGCCTCCATCCGGTTGTTTACCCCACATCATAACCAACCAAACTACTTGACTACACCATCCAATACTTGATTCATCGATAAGACATTTATCGACCCGAGTTACCTTGTCGTTGACGGTCTTACTCGAGACAAAGACTCGAGACAAAGACTCGAGGCTTATTAGGCGACTCTTCTGTCTGCCCATCAAAGTTTGATACCTGGACACAATTGGGATTCACTTTATCCCATACCATATATACGTTTCTTGTTAGACCTCAACTCTAAGGTCTACCTACCTATACACTACATCAGCCATGCCGCCAAAAAAGAGCCTTCGGCGGCGGCCCGCGACACCAAATCTTAACGTCGCTCAACTTCAAGCTCAAGTACAAGAAGTCCAGAATCAACCTCTCACCGCCGACCCCAACTCGCCACCAGAGACCCCCACCACATCGCCGCCTTTCCTACGCAAAATCAGTCTAAAACCTCGACGTCAACCCGACTTTCATGATTACTTTCAACCATTGGATTCGGACCCTAACATCAAGCCAACTGGCGATGGACACCAATTCAGTTATCAGCCTTCAGTGGGCCCTCATCAGTTAAGCCCTCGCTCGTCTTCCTCATCCGGCATGGCCGACGACAGCAGTGATGAGGACAGCAGTAGTGAAGATGAAGATGAGGAAGATTTGGCAAGTCCCAGCATACGAAGCATGGGAAATGCTACTGGCCCAGCAGTCTCCTCACCAATTGACGACTCTGCTATGGAGCTTGGCGACGATGACACCGACAGTTCTAGTGATTCAGACACTTCAGAATCCGACTCAGGCTCAGAATCCGACAGATCCGGTGCCACAGATGAAGCCGAGACCTCTCATATCACTGTTACTTCAACGGCTACGGTCACAGTTGCTTGCAATTTCACTGTCGAGGATATTGACCCTATGGATAGCGATTGCGACGGACTCGATGTCCTACAACCTACCGAGATTGAATCCAATCGCAGTCGCTCAAGGTCGCGAAGCAGGAAGGCCCACAAGACTATGGTGAAGGATTTTAGAAACCTTACTTGCAGCAACGAAACATCAGATAATGAGCAGAGTCCTGAGGGTGAGGGCGAGGGCGAACTCGACGAAGAAGCGCAGTTCTTGAAGCGCCGCGAGCAAATCAAGAAATTCCGACGAATGAGCATGGGTAGCAGCTTTGGCAAACGGACACACAGCGAGCTCAGCGACTCGGAGGATGAGGGCGAGGGGCTCGACGCCAACGAGGTCGGCTCCAGCGCACGTCGTATGCGGAGAAAGATGCATCGCACCAGTCTATTATTCCATGACCCGCCTCCTGCGCGGATCGAGGAGCTCGAGGAGCCAGATTCCAGTGAGGATGAACTTGTTGCGCACCAGCACCTCGCAAGGGAATTGCCCTATTGGGCCATCGAAATTGTGGAGATGGGCTCAAGCTCCAGCTAGAGCTCTGGGCCCTGCAAGCCACGCACCATATCAGCTGCGACAACCATCATGCTACCCCGGCCCGCATAGGCATGAACATTAATGACATTACGAGGACGAGAGGCGACCAGGGGTCCCTCTGACGACGATAACGACTCACCTTTCCGCATCCCACGAGCATGACACCGCCTACACTGACCAGCCCCTGAGTCTGCCGGGGTTTGGGCAACGGTGAGCCATTGATTGTGTTCGCCTTACCTCAACCCCATGATCAGTTATGCGTCGGGCAGGTACGGATACTGAAGGATGAGGACACCATTTGATCAGAGAAAATGATTTTGCATGTTTTGCATAGAATTTGCATCCAGGCCGAATACGGAATTGTCACATTGGATTTCACAGGGATACCTTTAGACTGTTACGATATGTCGAATTTGTTTATTGAAGATATAAGATGGGCATGATATTTGAGCACAGAAGATCATCATATATATATATATATATATATGCGGAGAAGATATGGATATAAGTTTGGTAGACAACATGCAAGCGTTTGGCATTTATCATCATTATT
>JABEER010002273.1:0-13093 GCA_014824405.1 Fusarium sp. NRRL 66896
CGGTGCACGTAACAGATCCCGGGCTACCTGTCATTTTCAGGCCTCGTCGCGACCGTGCCCACTGTCAGTCGCTAAATCCGACGCTGAACATGAAACGAAGCTCATTTAACCCTATTCATTGGTACTCCTTTTATATATACATATACTCTTGAAAAGGCAAATTACGACAAGTTGACATCAAGAGAGAAGATTAACCACATCCACATGTTGAGGAAGTCCCTTACGTAAAATCCGAGACAGGGTTTATTTCCAAACATTGCAAAAAATGTCTGACGTGCCTGACAGTCGAACCTCAACTTTGTAACTTGGGGTTAACCGCTAGAAGGGTCAGGGCAAGGATGACGATGATAGCCGTTCTACCCTGGATACATCGAAGTATTTGCCAAAAATATCAATAATAATATTAAATTCATTACCATGGACTGCAATTAATTAGGAAGCGGTAATAACGCAGCGGTGGCAAATAGTAAAGTGAAAAAAGATTAATGACTTATTAATAAGCATTGAAGCGGAAAAATACCTCCTTCTGTTTTGCTATGGACGCTATGTATTAAGCTATTCGTGATCAAAGGTTACTGTCGGGAGCAGAGTTTGCATCTTTGACCAATAATCCTGCAGAGTATTTCTCGACCCTTAATCGCATTGTCACTGAACTTGGGAGCAAGTTCAGAGGGCAAAACTGGGCTTCTAGCCAGTTGGTTTCGGTATTGACCCTGGTGTGACAACTGGGCCTTGCGTAACAAACCCAGGACCTAGGATTCCCATGAAAACCACGGGCCGCCAACAGCACCTGCAACCTCCTCTGCCAAGAGGCGATGAATGGCGGTTCCCGGGTGATAATTATTCCACCACAGGCAGCTCCGCCCATCAGGATTTTCGCAGGTTGAATTAGGAGCACCATATGTAGCCGCGTTATCAAGAGCCTTCAAGTAAGCCTTTTCAGAATCAACAAACCAGACGCGGGCCTGTTTGTTTTGAGATGCAAAAGATTTCAGACGTTTGCTTAAGTAATTGTTGTAGAGCTCGACGGCACTCTTTAGCTTGGCTCCGGCTGTTGGGCCTTTAGAAATCATAAGTGGCGTCCAGTGTTGCGCTGCGATAGAAACATTAGCTAAGATCCTTAGAAGCAGGCGTGATGGGAATGAAACTAACGGCCGGCTGACAGTATAACAAAGTTCCGTGCCCCGAGTTTATATAACTTCTGGAGCTGCTGTATGTATTTAGCCGACGTTTGAAGGTACAATGACTTCTTGTTGTCTTGAGCAAAAGAATTGCCAACGTCGTTGTTCCCTATCCACACGCCGACCAGCAAATTCTCGGAGACCCATGGCGGGTTAGTGGCAAATTCTAGGCGGAGTGCATCGACCTGATCGACGAAACTTTTGACTGTGTTCGAGTAGGGGGGGATTAAGGTTGAATCGGTAGTGGCACCGCCAACAGCGAGGTTGTATGAGTACGTGGTGCTGGCGTTGAACTCTGTGATCAGATATCCCAGCCAGTTCAATCCTCCACTGGTTGTCCATCCGGGCAGGCTTGGGTTTCCTAGAGGATTTGAAGCCGAGGGCCTGGACTTATCAAGCCGAAATCCGGTTTGAGTAGTCGAGCTTCCACTAGATGATTGTTAGCAATTCAATGTGAAACATAAATCATTTGTCGAAAGCTTACAATGTCACGAAGTATTTGACATCCTGCGCGACTCCTAGAGGTGCTACCATTAGAAGGGAAATCAGGAGCCGTAGAAAGGGATGCATTGAAGCCATTGAAGTCAAAGTTGTATTGTTGGTTTCTGTGGATCTTGGGAGAGACAGAGAAGAGAGCGCCGTTTAAATAGAATATTGGGCGTCACGACGCATCACGAGGTTAATTGACCATGTACCAACTATCGTTCCATATGTACATGGCGAACTCATATCTGACTGTGTCGCTAGTATATGTGAGGTGATTCAACCCAGGTACCTTCTAAGTATCTTCCGGTTCAATCTAATTCATAGGTCAATTTCTTCTAATTCGTATAGTCAAGAGTTTCGGTCCTCAAATCTAGCCCCGACACGGCTTGGTGCTTCCAGTTCCGGACCTAATATGGCTAGTGCGCCTCATAGGAGTTCAAACAGGCTATGTGACTTTCGACCTTCCGTATTAAAAGAGGCTTAGTGGTCTGTAGGTAGGTGGAAGGGTTGCCGACTGGATCCCAATGATGGCATTGGTCACGCCAGCAACAGACAGCTACTCAGATGGTTGCTGGCCATAAGGTTAAACTTTAGGTTGTTAACATAGGTGATAAGGACATAATACAGTAAGACATAGAGCTGCTTAAATTTGAATATAAATAACTTCTTAAACTTCATAATTAAAAACTAAAAAAATCCATTTCTGCTCGTACTACCTTCAATCACCAGTCTTACACTGCACCGTCCTGGAAAAGAACATTCCCAATATCATTATCCCTCTCACCCTTAATTACCTTCTTTAATAACTTACCTCTTATCTTTGGCTCCTTTGCCCCTATACTCTTTATCTTCTCTGCCCCCACTAACCCCATCGCCAAAAACCCTGGCGACATGCTGAAAGTCCTCACCCATCCTCCTTTAATAACCAATATCATGTCAACATCAGCATGTTTACTGCTGTCTTACTTGCCCTATACCTAGGCGCCACCATCAGATTCTCTTTAGGCTAGCCACCTGCTGGATTTGGCGTCCAGGGCGGGATGAGTCATTTCGTGTTGTAAATGAGAGTGGCCATACCGGAGGTAATGAAGATAAGGCAGGTAGAGGGGGAGGCGGCAATAAGAAGGGGGGCAGCGGTGAGGGTGATAATATAGGCGCTTATAACACTGATGTCAAAGCTCTTGTTAAAGATCTTGTGAGTTTTTAGGTGATCTTCCTTAAAGAGCCCATTAAAAGTAGTATCTATAAGGTGATATGAGGATTAGTATTCCATATAGTATATAAGGAGGTCTATATATAGCACTTACCGGTATTATTAATAAGCATATTAAGCTTCCCATAATTCTCCTTAATATGCATAAAGGCCTTATCGACAGAGGTATCATCCGTCACATCAATCTGCACAAGCTCAACTGTACTGGAGGTATTAGGACCTTCTCCCTTAGCTTCTTCTCAGCTGCTGCTCCCTTGCTCTTGTCGCGACTGCATAGTAGGACATGATAGACCCAGACTACTCAGGAAACGGCAACCACTGGATTGACCTCAATTTCCAGCACTCTTGTCACTACTACACGTGGTGAAACCTCCGATATCACCACCCAGGACCCTACTACGGACAAATCCACGATAGAGCATAGCACAACAGACTCACCATATCTTTCACAGCACTGGCTTTAGCACAACCACTACCTCACAAGTATCTCGTGACTACCCTTGTGTCATCTATGGTGGCCCTCGTTTCGAGACACCTTACTGTCAGTGTACCACCACAACAAATGACAAGCAGTTCGTTGCCACTGCCCCTCTCATCTCCGGCCAATGCGCCGCCTACACTATCTACCCATCGTCCATCCTGACCACCACACAGGGCGCCCGGTCACGCAAGCCGCCATCGCCGAGCCTGTCACAAAGACGATTGACGGCACTGTTCTCGAGTATCCTTCCTGTGTCTATGATTACTTCAGAGTTTATAAGGACGTGACAGTCAGTGTCACAGTGTTAATAACGCACGCGAACGAGCCTACAACCAGTTCGAGGATTACCCTGTCTATACCGACTACGTTTCTCGTACTCGATAGTCAAGAAAGGTTTCATTATTGTGCCTTCGCTGGGCCAAGCAGGTTGTACTGTGCAGTGGAAGTGAAATGGCTACGCTATCGGAATGAAGGGCAAGGATATCAAGGATTCGTAAGTTCTCTCATTCACTTTAACAATGCCCTAAGCTAACAGATGCAGGGTCCAATACACGAAGGATAATAACGGGGTATCGAAATGCAGCACGGCGTAATTGTCGAATACATGCCAGGTTACGATAAACTATTATACAAACTGTCATCATGATGGATAAAGGAAGCAAGATCACGTTGAAATAGTAATTAGTAACTCGGCTCGCCTGATTTGCTTAAAAATCTACATTCACCGAATTCGTGAGGATCATGACCTGTTGGGGTATTTGACCTCGGATCATTGAGGACCGACCGATCAATCTCCCTACATCATCCGGCCTCCTCCACTTTTCACCTGTGCACTAACATCCATGATCTGCGCATATCAAATTACAAATCCCGCGCCTCCCCAATAACATATCCCCAAAAGATTCCTCTTCAAGTCTTTACCTGCCAATACTTCTCCATCATGTCAACCGTGAAAAAGCTTCCCGCTGGCGCTGACTTTATATTCACCCACCACGCAACATCATATGACTACATTTCACCTTTGAAACTCGACTTCACCGGCAAGCATATCCTCATCACTGGTGCAGCACATGAAGATGGAGTGGGCTTTGCTACTGCTTCCGCTTTTGCCCGTGCTGGAGCCTCTTTCATAGCATGCTGTGATTTACACGGCATATCTGAAGAAGTCATCAACAAATTGAAGTTGTCCGCAACGCAGGCCAACCGCCAAGAGCCGGTGGTTATCGGTTACAAGGTTGATATTGAAAGTCAGGATAGCGTGAAAGCAATGTATGACTCCATAGTCGAAGAGTTCAGCGGACGATTGGACATTCTTGTTAATAACGCGGCACACATGGAACCATACAAGCCTTTCCTCGAGTCAGATCCAGACATTTACTGGCGAACATGGGAAGTCAACATCCAAGGCCTCTTCAACATGGCCCGCACATTCCTCCCAATGCAATTATCAAGCCATTCCAAGTCCAATGGCTTTTGCATAATGATCAATGTATCATCATCAGGCGCTCTGAGCGTTCGTCCTGGCAGCGGAAGTTATCGAAGCTCCAAACTTGCAGTGCTACGATGGACTGAGTCGCTGCAAGTTGAGTATGGAGAGCAAGGTCTACTGGTGTTTTGTGTAAACCCGGGAGCGATTAAAACAAAGATTACTGAAGGGGTGCCGGAAGAAGTTAGGAATGCACTTCCTAATCAGCCTGATATAGCTGGTGATACAATTGCGTGGTTGGCTTCTGAACGTAGGGAGTGGCTTGGTGGACGATACGTAAGCTGTCCGTGGGATATGGAGGAGCTTCTTGCTAAGAAGGATGAGATTGTAAAAGAGGATAAGCTTAAGTTGAGGATGGTCGCATAAGCTTTTGTTTACTATGTTCTAGCGCAAGACACGCAAGTTACCGAAGTCTAGGAACTATATAGAAAAGGACGTAATAAATATCTGAAGGAAGTGTATTAAGCTCAGGATACTGAAATTATAGATTAAGTGGAATAATAACCCAGTTAGCATCACCAGCATTAGTGCATGTAAATGATTTCGCCATCCGTCTAAAGATCTGTTAGTAACTTCTTACTACTGACGTAATATCAGATGTGAACACATACCCATTTTCATCCCATCCATGCACCAGTTGAATGCATACGCCCGGCCATTCAGCGTTCTTCAGTCTGTATGTTTCGTCAACTTCACTTCCTATGGAGCATTTATACACTCTTATACTCACACCCATGTAGTGTTGGAATCAGCAGATCCTCGACCAATGAACCAGTGCGCTGCTCTTCCGACGATGCCGGAATCACCCTCCTTTCTGCAACGGACCTGCCAATCGGTCTCCCCAGTGAGGAATACAAGTAAATCTGTGATTACAAGTTAGTCATTGACCGACATTATAGTAGAGAGATTACTTACTGCCGGTGGCCTTGTGCTTAATTGTCCAAGGCGTGTCGGGATGGCTGTTGGCTTTTGCAAGTTGAAAGATTTCATCGTCGTTATTCATGTTGAAGCTCCAGGCGTGTGCCATGCTATGATGATCTGGGAAAGGTCAGTAACTGCGAACAGAACTTTCGAGATAGATGAGATACCATTGTTTGCATTCAGAGCCATCCTGCTGTGTGGCATCATGATCATGACAGTCCACCCACTATAACTATATGGCAAACAATTGTCCATGCGACTGTTCTCGTATAGTCCCGCCCACAGCATGATATCCTTCAATTTTGAATTCTTGCCGTCAACGAGACTCTTGTCATTTGTCAGCTTGGTGATTTGACCATTCAGCGTCGCCCTATCACTTGTCCAAGCTGTTTCCTTCGCAATCAAAGAGTCGTGATCTTTCTTCAGAGTATCGTACAGAGCTTTGAGGCTGTTGTACGCAAAGGTCTTCTCTTGTAGCTGAGTTGTCAAAGAGATCTTCTCTGCCATCAAGCTCTTACTGGTGGTGGTCAAGGTGGCATCAGCAGCTGTCAATTCGCCGAGCTGCTTTTTCAAGCTTTCATAGCTTTCCTTGAGAGAATCGTATGCAGCATCCTTTTCCTTTTCGAGCTTTTCAAGTGCAACCTTTTTCTCATTCTGCATTTGTGTTCCCATATCAGCCATCAATGACTGGATTTGTCCTCCTATCTCATCGTGCTTTTTCTGCAAAATGTCATACTTCTCTTGTTCCTCCTTTCTCACAGCGTCGATAGCGTCCTGCTTTTCTTTCTCAAGGCGCTGGAGTGTTTGTTCGATTTCGCTCTGTTGTCCTGCCTTCAGGGTATCATAGTCAGTTTGCCTCTTCCTAATACCCTCGAGGTCTTCATTGTGTTTCGATCTGAGAGCCTCTAACTCGCTGGCGCTGTCGGATTTGAGCTTGTCAATCTCGTCCTGGAACCTTTTTGCGTGGCCGGCATGCTCTTCGGTCTTGGCTTCCAAGTCCCTGGTGACAGCATTGAGTTTTGCTTGCAAAACTGAGGCGTAGTTGCTGCTCTGCACAGTGTTAGTCTGAATATCAAGAATGAAAACAGTGAAACACTGAACCAGTAAAGGACCTACACTGTTACCCAATGTTCCGGCTTCAGAAGGCTTGTGCCAATCCTGATCATCTGAAGGCGGAAGGTTTAGGTCAGACAAACCAGCAGCGGAAGGACTCGATGTCGCAGGTGTTTCTCTGGTAGATGAAGTTGAGGAGGCGATCCTGGGAACTGGCATCCACTTCCTCCAAACCTCAGCTGGTATCAGAGCAGAAAAGTCAAAGTGCTCTTGATCCTGCGCAGAGCCCTTCTGGGTCGCTGGATCAGACTTGGGGGCCGAGTGGCCTGTTGTCTTGCCCAAGATTCGATTCAATACCTTGTTGGCCTGACCATTTCCCCATCCACCCTGACGCGAAAGAATTCCAGGATCGCGGCTAAGAACAGATATAGCTTCTATGATCTTGCCTTGCTCTTTGCGCATAGCGAAACGAACACCCAAGAGCGTATCAATAGATGTGTCCAAGGCGTCTTCTTCACCGACAGCCTCATAGTTATCTGGATCATCGATAATGAGCTGAACATACTTGAGGAGGATTTTGTAGTCCATGTAGCTGTCAAAGAGCTCGGCAGTATAGCTGCTGACTTGGTCGTACTCGAGTGTTTTAACAGGCTTGTTGCTGGCCCATTCGATGAACGATCTGTTTGACTTGTACTTCGTCAAGATAGCCCAAGTGAGCTGAGGGCGCTCGGAAACTCTCTGAGGAAAGGCGGCGGCGGCCTTGAAAATGGAATCTATATCCCATGGGGTGTTCTCTGAGTGAGTGGTTAGAGATAGTACCGCCCTGAAATTGAATGAATGGACTCACCATTCTTGATCTGTCCGCCCCCCATCCAAGATACGTGGATGTGACTTTCGGTGTTCTCCATCACAGAAGCAGATCCTCTAGAAGAGAATGAATCGTGGCTGTTGAGAGTAAACTCGTTAGCTGTGCTGCTGCTTTTAGCGTCAAGCCTAGCCTTGATCTTCTTCACGGTCAGATCAACATTGCTTCGATCAATGACCTTGATCGAAATGATGCCAGTGAATTCTCCGCCTTCGATGAATCCCGAGATGTAAGAATTACCATAGGCTTCATTGAAGGCTTGAGACGCAGGGTCAATACCCTTCATGGGAACAAATCTAGCATTGCTCTTGATCAGAGTCGTCTGATTGGTTACCTTGACCGTGACAATAATGTTAATGTCCGCGGATTTGAAGGTTGCTTCGTCAATGGCCGAGTTAGACCCGCTGACAGTGACGCTACCCTTCTTGATGGAATGAGGGTACGAGACGTTCATCGTCTGGATGATGTCACTGAGCTTCTCAACAGCTCTCGCAGAATATGAAACTACCTGTATCGTATGAGCAATATACTGTGTTAATAAATGGTGGTTGATTACCTGTGAGGGTCTCTCGATAGTACGGACTTGAGTATTTTCATTGTGTGCTTCGTCTGTGTCAACGACAACTGCTCCATCAATACAAATTTCATGAGCTACAAGACAATTAGTACTGCATTTAATGAGCAAACTGAAGTTCGAAACGCCTACTGTATGAGTTGAATCTGTCGATTGTGTTAGCAACAATCCACTTGACGATTTAATCGACACATACCCTTGCCCAATGCGCATGGCATCATTATAAGGCGCAAGTGTCAGACTCATGGTGACGATCAACTCAAAGCCTTGCAAAAAAAGTGCGAAGAAAAGTAAGTCAGTCAGCAAGCAATAGCTTAGTTGCGAAGCTGCGTAAAATTGAACAGAATTGATCACCAAGGAGCATGATGGGATATACTAGGTTTTCGTTGCTGCCAGGGGCTACCGCTATTGGTTCAAGAAGTACCCTCTTGAGAAGAATGGAGAGTATCCTAAAGGGGAACGCCATGACAATGGCGTCGTACGATTTCACCAAATAGTTACTTCTCTGTCACAGCTGAAAAGGATTTGGGGTGACTAGCTAGTTCCTAGATGTTCTCTAGTGCGGCTAGGCCCGAGCCTCGTTCCGTCTAGAGCGGGGTGAGGACAGCTGAACTGTCGCGGCAGGGATAGCAATATCCGTAGAGAGTTAGATTAGCAGCTTGTTTCACAATGCCCCGCAGTATCTTTTTTAGCCTGCCAATATTCACCAATAGATTCTAATAGCGTTTCAGCTACTTACAGATTATTGGCATGTAGTCCGTGTCTATCAACAGCCTCAATACATCTTCTGCCAAAAAGGAATGCTCTCGACCAGCCACATGCCAATCCTTAGCGTTCCACGGACTGAGAAAAAGAACTGCGTAGTTTATGTTGTCTGAGAATGGAAAAGGGCACTTGACTGTACCAATATTAGAGTTAATGTTGGCTGGATATTTATCCAACAGGCAGCTTTTAGATTTAGCAACCACTGCCATTCTCCAACTTTACTGCAAACTCGTCACCCCATAATCGCTTGAGTTTAGATTCAGCTATACGATCACCTCCATAATGTCACTATCAGACGAAGCAGAGGCCCTTGCTGCCAAGATTGGCCCGTCCCATACTGGAACCCCCAGCTCTGCGGTACTCTCCAACGCAGGAGACAAAGTTAATGACCTGGAAGCGAAATTGGGTGCTGAGGAGCCAGATACAGAGCAGCATCCTTCGAGCTCAGAACCTCCAAAGTTACCCGAGCCTAACGCTACTGACAAAGAGCCTGAAGCGAAGGAAGGGGAAAGCACTACTGAAGATGCGACTACTCCTGAGAAGGACGAAAAAGCAGACGACAAAGATGCTACTAATGCCGATGAAGACGGAGAGAAGAACCCTGATGATAAAAAGGAGGACGCCGATGCCAATGATGATGAGGAAAAGCCTGCCGAGGATAGTGATGCAGGCAAGACGGACGATGGTTTGAAGGACAAAGGTAACGAGGACGAATCAAAAGGCGAAGATACCAAGGAGAAAGATCCAAAAAGCGGTGATAGTGACCCGAACGACAAGGCCGATACCACAGACTCTGATAAGTCTGATAACAAGGGGCAGAATAAGGACGATAACGAGAAGAATGTTGAGATCCCTACTCCGCCGTCTCCCAAGAGCCTCGTAAGTAGTCCCCTCATTTCTATCGTTTTATGTAGATACAGCTAATAAAGATTTAATAGGGAGTTGACGACTTCCTTGCTTCACCTCCTGAGAAGGCTAGCACTTTCCAGGAAACGGACAGACCATGGGAAGCAGATGGATATGCTGCTACGGCTGGTCTAGATTCATTTGCCCAGTAAGTGCAATTCCGCAGAGTGTCGACTTACTACTCACTTGCCTAGGACACATGGAGCCTCTCAACTAGGAGAAGCCGAATGGCTAGAGGTGCTTGAGAATTGCAATGCCATGTATGGTTGGTGCATCGATGGACCTATGAAGCAAATCGTTCGGGCTCCCAAGCCTGGTACGTTGAAGATGTTATTTTCGACTTACAATCATGACTAATAAACTAATTCCCTATAGCCTTTCAACTGAAAGCAGTTCAGCCACCAGAGAAACCCTTGAACGGTCCGGCGACAGTTTCATCTGGCAATAATGCCAACAACAGTAACGCATCTGGTGGAGGTACAGGGGGATCCAGTACAACATCGTCGTCTCCGGGGACACTCACCCCGATATCTTCCGCGCCGGTATCACCAAGCGCTTCGTCTTCAACAAAGCCAAGTGCAGCCAACCCAACCGCAGCTGTCTCTGCTAATAGTCCAGGATCTCCAGTCAAGGTCACAGCTGGCGCCAAAGCTGCGAAGTCGTCAGCGACTCCAGTTGCCTCACAAAAAAAAGGTGCTACTAAGCCTGTTGAAACTTTAAAACCTTCAACGTCAGGCACAGCTAAAGCTCCGCCTCAAGCCTTGAAGCCCAAAAGAGTGCTTCCTGACTTCAGCATCAACGACAACTCTCGCATTGATATTGTTATCAGCTCTCATGAGTTTCAGACTAGCATGGCAACCAATGACTTCAGTGCCTCTTCTACCTCTGCATCTCTCGGGGGGAGTTACGGGCCTGTTGCTGCTAGCGTGAGCTACTCGACGGACAGCATGCACAGTTCATCAACTTCAAACACGTCCGATACTTATCACAAGACCATGATTGCAAAGTATTCGGTATGTGTTATCTACTATATGCCTATCTAATCTAGCGCTGATAGGTTTAGTTCCCTCGAGTTGACTTGAACTTGGACTCATGCCTCGAACCAACAGATGGCCTCAAACAGGCTATAGCCAAGGTTGAAGCCACAAAAAACATCAAGGATTTGCGTCAGTTACGTCGTGATTATGGATATTTGTTCTGCAAGTCCATTACCATTGGCGGCCGACTTCTGACGCAGGCACTGATGGATCAGTCTTTGACCACCTCGGAGCAGGAACAGAAGCAATCCTTGAAAACCTCTGTTGGGCTTTCCGTCTCATCTCCCAAAGCATCAGGATCAGTCAGCCATACACAAGAATCTGGCTCTGATAATTCCAAGTCTCAAGCTCAGTCAGATAAGTCCGAGTCACATACCTTTGAAGCGATGGGCGGTGACAGCTTATTGGCCACTAATCCCATTGCCTGGATACCGACAGTTGGAAGCTACAAGAACTGGCGTATTATTAACGTAAGTACCCCTTCCGTTTGTCTTGTGCTACACGTTTCTGATAATGGTAGCGCGATGGTCTGATCCTGATGTCCGATATGATCTCTGGACTGAGTGGTTTCGAACACACTAGATCCTGGTTCGAGCAAGCCGTCCCGTCTCTCAGCAAGTACATCGAGTTCTCAGACAAGCTTGTCAAGAAGATACGGCTTAGACTCATGTCACCCAATCACGACTTGTGTCTTTCGTATAAGAAGGGCTCTGACGACCCAGACTTCGCCACGCCACCAAACTACTACTTTGGCCACAGGCCTTTGTCAACCGTGATGCCACTAGCTATGGAGCTTGAGCATCCTGATGTAACCTGGGGTCGCATTAAGATGCCCAAGGGCAAACCGGAGTTTCTATTCCGTCCTGGAAGGTATTGGCACCATAAGCTTGAACTATATTTACTATAGTGACTAATAGCTCCCAGTTATCGCGCTCCAGCCATCTATGGATACGCTTCCAATAAGGTTGGAGACAATTTATACGGAACCAAATACGACGACGAGTACAAAAGTACAGTTTGGAGCATTACTTCGCCATATGACGACGCTCTATGCCACGAGTCACGAGTGATCATTCAAACCGTATCGCCTAGAAATAATTCCCCTGAAAAGATTGTGAGTCGATCAAGTCCAAACCTGTATACCACTTGCTAACATTTAACAGACCGGGGACTCGGGAAATAACACACTGTCAATATCTTCTTCCGCTCCAATGATCTCTTCACTTATAGTCTTCCGTAATCAACAAGGTGTCTTTTTGCCCGCCATGTCAGATAGCAAGGATGTCCATGTCTGGCGCGTCTTGAAGACTGGGGCTGCCCCGGGCGACAAGGTCAACATCGCAGAAGGGGATCAGATTCAACTCGCGTGGTGCTACCAGGATCAATACTGCGGCTATCGAGACTTTACTGAGGACGCGTTTGGACGTCGCCGAAACGGTCCTCCATCAGAGTCGAAGAGCTCAACACTGTACATGAGATTGCCTTGGCCACGCTTCGAGCCCGTGGAGAGCCTTGCTGATCAGAGCGAGCCTCTACCAAATGCTCTGATGATGAGCGAAGTGTCAACGCCACAGGATAACCCAAGCAATATCCTGCATGAGCAGATTACGGTCATCAAAGACCACAAGCACGCCGCAAAGGACATTCTCGTCGAAGATTGCATATTTCGGCTCGATATAGTCAAGCACCATGGCCGTGGTGATGTTGATGACTACCTGTTGCGAGGAGTGAGCCAACAAGCTACCTTTCCTGATGTCATCAAAAGAGAAGCGCTCGAGAAACAGGTGGAAGAAGAAGAAAAAGAGCGGAGAGAACGAGAAGACGCAGAGCAAAGAGCGAAGCAAGAAGAAGAACGAGAGAGCAAGAGCGCTGGCGAAGTCGTGGTAAGTTCAGTGATCTATAAGTAACATTATTTCAGGGCTAATATGACAAACAGATGAACGCTGTATTCCCGTTTACTATGCTATTCTAAATGTCTTTTTTCTTTATTTATATACTTACCTCTATTTAGTAATGGTTATTTCTATATAAACCTAAGGTCTTATATTTATTACATTACTATAATATATATTATTAAGTTATTAATAAAATTTATATAAATATAGAAAAGAACTCTTTTAATAAG
>JABEER010002279.1:0-25788 GCA_014824405.1 Fusarium sp. NRRL 66896
AAAAAAAAAAAAAAAAAGATAGTAGATGGAATCGGTTGCTGACCTTATATCAGAGGGGAGGTTCGCAAAACATTACCATGCCGTACAACACAACTCTTGAGGGCGACTTTGACGCTTTCGTCGTGCTTAAGAACACCACCGGCCCTAACAATGGCTATTTGATCCCCGGCAACGAAACTTCGAAGATCCAGACCCTCAACGTTTATGCTGAAGGCAAGAACAACAGCGGAAACGCAACCGCTTACCTCGTTCCACCCAAGGGCATCACTATTGTCTCTGATATCGACGATATTCTGCGAGTGACCAAGATTTACGAGCCAAAGGAGGGTCTTCTCAACACCTTTGCTCGACCTTTTACCCCGTGGTTGAACATGCCTGACATTTACGCCAACTGGTCGTCTTCAGTGAAGGATTTGCACTTTCACTATCTCACAACGACACCTGAGCAGGCCACTCGTAACTACATGAGCTTCATCTACAACACATACCCACTTGGCTCATTCGATACCCGTCCGCTCAACTTCTCAGATGTTTCAGCGACACTATCCATCCGTCGCTTCTTGCTCGACAAGGTCTTCCAGACCTTCCCCGATCGCAAGTTCATACTCGTCGCTGACACGAGCAACTCAGACGTGATGAAGGTCTACCCAGCGATGTACAAGGACTATCCTGGTCAAGTGCAGTGTATCCTCCTGCGCAACACCAGCTCTACCGACAGCGGTGACAAGTTCCCGTACCACACCAAGGGCTTCAAGGACATTCCTCAGAAGAACTACATGTTCTTCCACGTGCCTGACGATATCGCAAAGATTGATATTGCCAATGGCGGATGCTACAACAGCTCTATCAAGCAGAATGTGACATTTGACTACCAAGGTCTTCCTTTTGGTTTGAGTGACGACGATAATACTGCTGCGGGTGTTACACCTAGGTTAGGAATGGTTGTTGCAGGATTGATTGCTGCTGGTTTGTCGATGATGGTGTAATTGGATTAGAGGGGGTTATCTCGAGGTATCATGGAATTCAGACTGTAGCATAGGTAGTTACGAGCATAATGATCACGTTGAATTACTCACGACAAACCTCAAACCTGTTCCAGACGCTATATTCAAATATGGCCTCTCTTGTTCCATTGGTGAATGATAATCTCGAACATTGACAAGTCTGTCATTGATATAATACCCTACAATTGATCATCACCGCAGTGATACTCTTCCCGCGACAGGACATTGCGTTCACTTCATCGTGCGTGTTCTTCCGTAATAACGTATCCAATTACGTCAACCGGAATACATTCCGTTCAACGGCACATGAGAGATTATTCGGAACTTGTCCACCTGAAGGAAGCTATAAAATTCAGGGTCCAGCTGAAATATCGTATGACAGCGGCACCTCTACCGCATAGATCGTGTGAACACCATCCCAGGCTCTTGGATATGAGCATCTTGTTGCGGAAAGTAACATCCTGTATCTTGAACATTACCCGGTATTATGTACATCGTATCCTGTCGTATCATGGCGCAATCATCGAATATGCACTCTTGACTCCACTACGGTACTTGGAACTTCCAGGGTTGAAGGATTCCATACAACTGTCAGAGCTTATTGTGAGTAGACACAAACTCTTTCGAGATGGATTGACGGGAAAGATGCACTAACACGGCGAGCCCCGACTCTAAAAGAGATGAAATGGCCAGACAACACATGCTCTAGATCATCAAGACAAGCCACCGAATATTAAGAACATTAGTAGATGCACTTGACTGAATCATGAACTGGTTGGTTTGTTCCTGGTTGTTGTCATGTCTGTATGAGTAAGTGAGTTTTTTGTTCCAGTAATTCTCTCAATCGTTCTATTCCGCTTCTGGAACGGGATGTTGTTTGTGCCATGACGCTTCGACCACTGGAACTAAGCTATGGATAATGGGCTGATGCAGGGGTTCTGAAGGTGCTGTATCCATAATCCATAGCGCGTAGAATCCTCGCGAGATCTCGCAGGCATCTTTCGCATACCGAGCGTTGCATTGTAAGAGGATGAGAGGAGACAAGGTTACGCCAAGACCAGGGATGGTTGTTTTCTTGATTCTCTCTTTCTAAAGTTCCGGCATATCACGGATCTTTCATGGAAGCCAAGTCAGCTGCTCAATTGGAACACTTCTGCGAGGCTGATAGTGGTCATCAAACTTTTTAGAGCTGTGATTCAACTTGAGGAATTGCCCAATAGGATCTCAATCGATACCCGCGCAGCTGAGACATTGAGGCTACCTAGTCGTCAATCTTAGCAAGGTGTGAGGTGTGTGTAAGCTATTTCTAGAAGGGAGTCTACACATGACACAGTGGCATACCTCAAAAGTTGAACTAAAGACTCATGATTGAATGGATGGAAGCTTCTAAAGGCCCTAGACCTTGAAAAACATACTAAAGACTGACCAAGTTTTACAGGCGCTAGTGAAGACTGTTTCCCCCTGATCAGCCAGTTGACAGCGGCTCATATCCTATTTGATAATGGTGTTGTGGATGTCGAAAGCACTAATCCGTAGCTGCCGTGTCTGTCTCTTGCCAATTGAGCATGTTCCTGGACCACAGACTGCTCGTTCAGGCCGGAAAGAACGGAGACCTACAGGTAGATCTCCGCCTAAGCTCTTTCTCAATTCAAACATTTTCTAGGCTCTGGCTCCATTGGAAAAGGCAAGACTGTTCACTTGTCATTATTCGTATTCCCCACTCGCATCCAAAATCCACCATCTCAATCTCTTCAATCTCACTCAGACTTCTCCACTACCTTACTGCCGCTACTGAAGAGAAAACAATGCTACAAGCAGGTACATTCATCCGCGGTCAATTCGAAACAAGCCACATGCTAGCACTGCATTCTGCATCTTTAACCGTGTCTCTGTGGCTACGCGTTTTGTCTGTCCATGCAATACGTACCTCCGTTGATCGGGGATCCTGACGATCCGCAGTCCGCGGGAGTAAGCGAGGTCTAAAACAAACAGTCTTTCGACGGCGTCAAGTTACTTCATCGCCGAAACTTAACCAGTCCTCTGCTAATTGCAGATAAAACTGGTAGCTCAGCCATGACGGACCCCCAACCGCTTACTGGCACCACCCTCACAACATGCAGGCACGTGGGGACTGGTGGAAACCGTTGCACTAGGTCCCTTTCGAGAAAAGTTTACCGTTTGAACAGACAAAAACGCCATCCATGGCTTTTCGCGAAGGCAAGTGTTACCACTGGTCTAGCAGAAACGCCTCGTTCAGCTGCGGCTCCAAGCCTCTTTTTCAACAACCAACATCATTCTTGACCCTCTTTGGCCCGCAATCAATTGCGGCTCCCGTGTTGGTCATCGCTATTTGAGTCGGTTTGATATTGGAGCTTAGACTCATGCTCCTTGTTGGACAATCTCTATCGGTGGGGTACCTCATCCCGAAACAAACAACGACTGACTGATAAGTCCTGCAGCCAGACAAGGATCATCAGACGAGCTCTCTTTCCGAGGCACGCCACATCTCACGACCTAGCCCTGGCCTCCGCGCCTTGATGTGATTCCTTGACATGATCTCGTGTGCCTAGAACGCATTACTGACCCGCCCAGCATCAGGACCACAACCGATGCTCCCTGAGCCTCACATCACATGTCGTATGCGTTTTTAGCAGATGATTAATCGAAACGAAATGAGATCAAAAACTGCCTCGTCTTTTCCACAAAGGAAGAGGTCAGAAATCAATTTCCCAGCTCCAGAACGGCCAAAAAGATAACAATTGCTGCCACCCAGTGAAACTCATTCGCGCCTGTTACATGATGATGTCCGAATAAAAGAAAAAAAAAGAAGCCCAAAAATAAAGACAATTGCAGATTGGAGTCCCCCGTCTCCAGAAAGATTCAACAGCGCATGGGTATCTCGCGGGGGTTTTGTTTGCTTGCGGTCTTGCTCCAGCCACCAATCTCCCGCTCCATCCAATGTCGAGCGTCGCAGTCAGTCAAAAATCGTACACTGCATACGCCCAATGGCGCGTTGCAAATGGTCGGCGGTCAAGAGAGAGGCATGCCAACCTATCCCCGTTACCGTCGGCACTCAATAGTCCAGTCCAGTCTTTTGCCCGTCGATAATTATTTCCAGCTCTGCCGTCCTTATATCGCAATTGAAGAAACCCTCTCAGAGGGTGACGCCCCTGTGCCCCTCAAGGACATTGCTCTGTTCAAAACCGATGATGTGCCATGATGCTCGGTATACCTGGCATAGCGCTTGTTACGGGAATTGATGGTGGTGGCCGACTGGCCTTATCCCTAAGCGTCCAGTCGTCGCCAGGTTCTGAGGGAGCTACGAGCTCCATTAGAGTATATTGAAGGATACCGTCGAGAACTTGTGGGACAACAATATCTCGAGACAGTCCCCATGATGGTAATGAAGGTTCTTCGTTATCGCGCCCATCAGCCTAGGGCTATCAGTCAGTACCAGCCGAATGAATTGATATACAAAGCACAATGTCCCAACTTACAAGACATGATGCGCAAGGCGCATTGTTCACCCAAACCCAGTTGGGGCAGTTATGTGTATAGAAGTACTTGCATCTGTACTTATAAAAACCACCAGCTCCACTCATTGTGCTGTTGATGTCCAAGACAGAAGAGAGTTGTATGGCGTAGGTAGGAAGGGATTGGACAAGGTGAGATATGAATCAATGGACAGACGGAGAATGAGATGCGAGGAAGAGGCATAGACTCTTATATGAGCTGCCAGGCAATGAGAGGAAGTGACGTGAATGCGATTATTAGCACGGGGAGTGGACTAGGCTGGGGAAAGGGTCGAACGATTTGCCTGTACTACCGCTGAAGTGCGGATGGCCAACATGTCAAGGATCCCCAGGGCAGAGCGGAGCTCTAAGTGGGAATGAGCTGGCATGATCAAAAGTGCGTACTGTTTGCTCAACGGAGTACGACTTAGAGACTCGGACGCTGACGTCTTAGGGACAACTAAACTCGATGGGAATGGCCGTTGGCGTCGCAATGCCATTTTGCATGGCATTGACTGATGCCCCCCGCCGAACAAAACGATGCGATGTGGTGGGGACCACACCCGTAGTGATGACAGACAGGGAGCCCCTGTGAGTTCTGCAGGACGACTGCAGACGCCTTTTACTCCGTACAAGCAGACAGGACTTGGGTACGGGTAGGCAAAACAACGTACATTGTTCTAAAACGACGATGGAATACGGGAACCAGCCAGGGACGACCTGTTTTTGATGGCCGGTCTCAAGGAGAAATCGACACTCAAGATATTTCGTTACCATGCGCTCATTCAGCCGGGGAGGACACACAAGCGCTTCCAGAGCACGACTAGACAAATGTTAATCAGCATTAGTGGCATTCATGTGCTGCGGTTCCCGCCTCAATCTGCTGCTACAGTGCAGTATGCGTCCATACTGAAAAGCGAAGTGATAGGATGGGTCGTCGCAGAAGCCATGTCGACAACTTAAACGGTTTGTGGTTCGTCGAAACGTGGGGCCATGGGACGAGAGCTATAAAAGGTGTAGCGTCCGGCGGAATGGCGTGAGGTTAGACCTGACAAGGGCGTGTCTACTCGTCTGGGGAAAGGACGTACTGCCCGCCATGGTCATATCCAATGACACCGAGCTTTTGCGCATCCCTCTCGGAGTTGACCTTACTTGAGACGATGCATGATGATTGCCCCCGTCTATGGTCCACGCCCAAGCCCCTAGGTCCACGGCAATCACAATTGCTCCAGCGCCGCATACAGGACAGTACCAAGCCAGGGCAAGAAACCCTCAACAGGAATAGGAGGGGCGTGCTGTGCGTCTATGAATATGTTGTGGTGTTTTCTTTTCGGGCCAGCCGGCGCCACGACATGAAGCCAAAGGCCCATAGTCAATGGAAGGCTTGCTGTGGTCGTCCCATGCCACCATGTGTCGTGCCACAAGAAGAGCACGGGCAAAGATCCGATTGTCGGACGTGCAATGGCATGGCTCAACATTAAGAAACCATGTATAAAATTAATCTGACTTCACTCTGACTCTGTGGCTCTTTGAGGCAGGGACTTTGTGGGGAGGAAGATCTTTGAGGCTGAAAAAGAAACCTTCTTAGAACATCTTGGGATCGATGCCAATGCGGCTCAGCCCAGCATCTGGAATGGAAGGACGGGAAAAAGCAAAAAAACACTTTGCTTGTGAAGGGACGGGATCCACAAGCGCGTGGCGCCGCAGTTTGGCTTGTGGGTATGCGAAGTATATCTCAACGTATACATACTTGCACATGTCGGCAATGCTCCTTTTACTCTGTGAGCTTGTGTTGGGGAAGCTGATAGCCAATCTATCGGAGATGCAAACTCTCAAGGTTGCAAGAGCGAGACCAGAACTTATTACAAGGAGGGACTTCAGACATGGTGGGTTACTTGTCCTGATATCATGAGATATTTGAGAAGCATCAGTCTTTACTCAACGAGATTACGACCCTACCCGGAGGTCTCGGGTCGCCCCGTGCTTTCCCAACGTCCAGTTGAGCATCACCGATGACCTCGGGCGTCTCCATTCGCGGATCTCCCATTCTACCTCGGCCACTCCACACTCATTGGACTTTATCAAAACCATCTTCTGATTGAGGCAATTGCAATGCGCGATAAACGACACCTTGGACGGGCGCGCAGAAGAAGCAGGATTCTGGGTTGGCCAGTCTTATCGTTGCGTTGCGACTAGACGGAAACTTAAAAAGTTTCTCTCATTTCCACATATTGGAAAATCATCACAAACCGCGCAATATGCACAGTTGACAACGCGGCCCCCCTCGGGCAGTGCACCACCTTTTGATGCTTCTTCACCTGTGCGCCATCTTGCTTCTTCCGCCCCCCCAAGTATGTTCCAGGTTGTGAACAGGGGCGAACGGCAAGGAGCTATGGCCTCCTCGGATAGGTTGCCATGATGCTCAACCACCCAGGAAGTGCCCTGCAGATACATACAGGTAATGCTCTCCATACATTATTCTCCGGTCGGCACTGTCGTCTGTTTGAAGCTCGAGCCCTTCCACTGCATTGCATGCTCGAAAAGGAAGAGAGCTGTTGGAGCTCCCGTCAGACCATGTCATTGATTGGACCACTTCTGAACTTCTGAGCCGGGCATTTCGTTTGGTCCATATCATGGAACCCTGATATTTCAAACCACCCTGATATACACGTGGTGTTTTGCATCAACTCTTCTTACTGATCTGATATTGCTGGGTCATCCCTGGTTGGAGCAGTCTCAATCATTATGATAACCCGATTGACTTTACTGGGTGAAATTGAGGGATGCTACAACGGCTCTTACTCACCCCTGTTATCGGATAATGGTATTGAATCGGTCATTAACGGCTTTGGCGACCTAAAAAAGGTATTGATATCGTCGGCAGTCAATAGCCGGGTCCGAAGGGAAGCAAACTCGAAGGTGGAACCAACAGCTCAAACTTTGATGGTTTTTTTCTTCTCATACGATCTCCCTCACCTCGTATATCTGCCCTCTTATACACCCTCACTCTCATTTGTCGCGGGGCAATCATGGCTGTGAGTAACAAGTATTCCTAGGAAGGGATCCGCACTCTCTGTTAAGACCCGGTCCTATCTATCTATCCTGCCGTATATCTGAAACAAACAGCCATGACGATTTTACTTAGCCCAGCACAAATGTGCTCGTTCTCTTTTGGCGGCCCTCATTCCACCGTCATTGGCGTCAAATTGTTATAAGAGGGTAATATTGCGAAGTTTTCGAAGCCAAGGCGCAGCGTCGAAAGCTGTCCACGATATGTGCTCTCAAGTCACAGACGTTGTTTGTTCACTAACCTCACCCAGGCGTATTATGGTTGATAATTGTTTGGCACTTACACTTCGTTTCTTTTCTTTTCTCTTGTTTTTGCTTTTTCTATCGATCTCCCGTCTTGCCCGCCTCCAGAAACCGATGTCGATGAGGGGAGCCCTGCTAGCTTGACCACTTTTATCGGCCCCTGGTCGCCCACATCCAGAACGAGCAGGCATTGACACACACATCGTCATCCCAAGAGAGAAGGACGTGAGAGGCGAGGAAACCTTAGAAAAATTGGAGTTGGATGGTCGAACCAACATTCAGATTGCATCGTCAACCGCGGCGAGACGGATATGCAGCCCACCCACCCTCTGCAAGGATGCCTTGTTTGTGTTTGCATCAGAGAAGCTTCATTGATCATTCATCCTGACAGACAGACATACATAAACATCCTCGCTATTCTGAGTCAAGCTTCGCTGACAGCTAAGCTGATTGCCTAGTCGATTTGAGGCTGGGAGAAGAGGCAACAATGCAGTCAAGACAAAGGCTCTAACAACCAGAAGAGGTGTCGTGCATGATACTAAAGAAGCATGAATGCTGCAGAACAACGCAAGTGTCTGGAATCCCTTGACAATGTTTCATCTAGTTTGAAATACGGCTGGTGTACTAACAATAGTTCTCTCTCTGTCACAACCTTTATTCAGTCCCAAGGTTATCTGTCTCCTCTTTCCTCCTTCTACCTCCACTCAAGATACGCACCAGTAAAACAACCCAAAAACGCCCGCATCCTCCATGACAATCGCTCACACCCTCTTTTGGCAATCTAACGGTGCTGCAGGACTCTAGGACCGAATAGGAAAAGTGAAAGAGACCTTGAACCAGACAGAGAGGGGCGCGACGAGGGGAAACATTGAAGCATGAAATAAAAAACAATCCAACCGAGCAGCCAACCATGAAAGAAGTGGCTGGTGCACATAGAACGCCGTGGTCGACCAGTCAAGTTGTGAGGATGTGCAACTCCAGGTTGGGATGAATAAGGGAGAAGAAAAGTTTTGTCGAGCTACATAGTAGTCGCATACAACACCTCTTCCCTACTCTTACTTGGTAACAAAAAATGTTTGTGTCCCTCGTCGGCCCCATGCAAGGCCGAGCCGCAATGGAGGGCCGCTTCCCGCACGTACATGGTAGGGCTAAGCATTGGATAAGCAAAGAGGATCGACCGCTCACTTTTCAACTCTCTGCCCATGCCTGTATTGTCGATTTCTAGGGGACGCCTGGAGAGCCTTTCCATCCTTTCTCTCATGGGTTCCTACAGCGAGTACTTCATCGACCAGCTTTCATGGCTTCCTTGCGGCGCTTCTTCTCTGCAGCGCGTGCGAGAGAACGCTTGACGTCGCCTTGCTCAAAGCTGTCAATATCGTAGTATGTAGGGGCAATTTCCTGCAGATAATGTTAGTAACTGTAAAATTGAACTCAAGGTGCTCGTGATGAAAAGAGAGTCATCTGGGGGTATCACTTACCAACAACCACTCAGGTCGGATACCTGTACATGTTCGGATGTATTGCTTGGACGTCAAGACAAACTCGTTGTAGAGGACCCAGTCGAACTCGGTACGGAGGACAGTTGAGGGGTGAATCAGCACAGCTTGGTCGTCCTTGACAGTGCGATAGAGCTTGCCAGAGCTCTCCTTCATGGCGACCTGCATGAAGAAACCGGCGAGCAGTGCGCGCCGAATGTTGGTGTAGTAGTTCTTGTCCTCAAAAGGTGTCGACACCAGCTCCAAGCCATGCGTCTCCATGATGCGCTTGAGCTGAGCGCGAACGTTGTCGGCACTCGAAAGATGTCGGAAGGAAAGGAAGTGCTCGTGGCACCACTGCTTTGCACTGTTGGGGTCGGATGTTGCCTGGCCCTTGAAAGCGTGGTAGGCGTTGAGCAGGGTGAGGTGGTCCCCATCGGGATGCGCAAACTGAGCCTTCATCTCATCGGCGCGCTTTCGGTTGTTCGCAGGGCGAGTGAAAATCTGAGGAACTGAGAGAAGCGAGGTGATAGAGAGAATCTCGTTCGAGCAATAGAATTCGGGAGACGAGATAAGCATCACAGCCAGAGCGGGATCAAGTGGGAATGCTGAGGCCATGCTGCCGAGAGTGGTCAGCTCGCCATCGTCGTCAAGACAGGCAAGATAATTGAGCTCCTCCAGGGCGCGCATCATGGTCTCAGGAGCAGGGGGGTCCATAAGATCGAAGTGGACAAGATCCTCCACACCAAGCTTCTTGAGCTCTAGAACGGTGTTGGCAAGATTGGAGCGCAGAATCTCGGGATATGTTTGCTCGATAAGCTCCTTCTTGAAGGCCTTCTCGGTGTACAGACGGAAACATTTTCCGGGCTTGGTACGACCAGCACGACCAGCACGCTGCTGGGCAGAAGCCTTGGAGATGGGTGAGACAAGGAGAGACTCGACACGGATACGAGGGTTGTAGATCTTCTGCTTGCTAAACCCAGGATCCACGACATAGACGATACCGTCGATAGTCAAACTAGTTTCAGCAATGTTGGTAGAAACAATGACCTTGCGACCAGGACGACCGCCCTTGCGAATGGGCGCAGGTGCCTTGTCGAAGATGCGCTGTTGCTGGTGGGGAGGCAGAGTACCGTATAGAGGGTAAACAGCGAGAGGACCAGCGTCGACCTCGCGCATCAGCTCATCAGCCTCGAGACTGATCTTGCGACAAGCGTCCTCAATCTCGTCTTCACCTGTAAGGAAGAGCAAAACATCGCCCTCGGGCTCTGAAGCGTGAATCTGGAGGACGGTTCTTATGGCGGCCTCGACGTAATCGCGCTCTGGCTCGGGGGTGTAGAAGATCTCGACAGGATGTGTTCGACCGGGAACGGCGAGCAGGGGCGCATCGTTGAAGTACTTTTGGAACTTTTGAGCATCGAGAGTAGCAGACATGATAATGATCTTGAGGTCGGGGCGGCGCATGGAGATCTGCTTCAGCAGAGCCATGAGGATATCGGTCGCGAGAGTACGTTCGTGAGCCTCATCGAGAATAATACAGCTGTAGCGGGACATCTCGTGGTCGTGCATGGCCTCGCGCAGAAGCATACCATCAGTCATGTACTTGAGCATAGTCTTGGGACTTGTCATGTCCTCGAAACGAATGCTGTAACCGACTTCCTCGCCCAAGGTGACGTCCATCTCGTCGGCGACACGCTGCGCGACCGACATGGCGGCGACTCGACGTGGCTGGGTACAGGCGATAAGCTTGCCAGTAAGATGAGGTAGCTCGTCGTAGACAACATATTGAGGAATCTGAGTAGTCTTTCCGGAACCTGTCTCACCGACGAAGACGAGAATCTGTGTTGAGTGGTATTTGTCTAAAAACTCTTGCCGTTGCTTGTGGACAGGAAGATCGCGGCGGCCCTGGAGAATCTGGAAGTACTTTTGCGAATGAGGTCGGCCGGTGAAAGGGTTCGATTCAGAGTCCTCTGCTTTTGAGGCCTGCGCAGCGGTAGTATGCTGTCTCTTCATACCAGCGAGAGGAGAGTCTGGCGAGGGCTCTGCGCCATGACCATTGCTGTTACCGTTGTCGTACATGTGAGCAAGGTAGGGGTTGTATTTCTCGTCCTCGCCGTCCTTCTTGGCTTTCTTTCGCGTGGATTCGTCGGCGTCGGCGCTTGAGCGCTTTCCTCCCATGATATCGGACATTATTTTCGGTCAATGACAGGGAGAGGAGGTGAGAAAGTGGCGAGGCTGAAGCGGAAGGCCGTGGTGTTTTTGTTTTCTGCTAATGCTAGAAAATTTTGGCGGGGCCTTCTAGGCAGATGCTTATCGATAAGGATCCTTGTCGCACAGTGCATAAGATGGAGCTGCGTTACTGGTTTATATCACGAGATGCAGCATATATGTGCGTGCTTGTAACATCAAGTGTCACATAGAAATCATGAAGTTGTATGTGAGAATGAGATTGCATTGGGTTTGGCAACATTTTTGCTATGAGAAGGTATTTACCAGACTTGAAACTGGTTTACTGTACTGTTTCAACTCAAAATGGGCGCACACTGTGCTTCTTTTCAGGGTCTTTGCGAAGATCATCAGCTCTTTCTCTGGAGCTTGAAGCTTGCAACTCCAACTCGCAGAGTCTGGGGGTACTTCTTGCATATAAACAACAAGAACTATCTCTTTGAATAGAAAAAGGCTTTCGATCACTGTCTCAGGCTCTTTTCCTCTGTATACTCTTGATCGATACATCCCACTTCGCACAACTAAACGGTCTGGCTTGGTTTGGTTCGGCGGGGTGAATTTACTCCACCACCAGAAATCTCAACTTTATTTTGCTGTTGCTCCCTGAAGACTCCAAACGCAAACGCCGTCTCTTGACAAACTCTAAGCTACAATTATGGCTTCTGACGACGCAGGCTTCGAAATGTCTGATAACTTTGGTCTTCAACGTCCCAGTTTCCATATTGGATACCACGACTCAAAGCGCGATGAGCCCCTCACCGACATGCAGTACGGCCATCTGCTCAACCATGGTGTAAGTCGCAAGCTTCCGCACCAAAGACCTTATTATCGATATATAATCTATGGGATATATGCGTGAGGATGTTCCGGGCCACCAATTGACTCTTGGATAGCTGGCCTTTGCAACGACTCCCATCACAAACACTCACTTCCGAGATCGCGTCTTCGCTCTCGTTTCTGAGCATCTGTCCGCTCTATCCGAGAATGGCGAGAAGCCTACCACCAGAGCAACTGGCTCACGAGCAGAGCCTATTCTGCCTCCTTTGACCCCCAAGGATACCGCCTTGTTCCCCTGTGCTGCTGTCAACACCTACACTGCAGTCATCAGCCCCTGGCTCGACCTTGGATCTTCCAACCCCATCATCTCAAGCATCTCCCGTCAGGTCCTCAATGTTGAGATTAACTATGCCAACTTCTGTGGTGTAAGAAGCATCATAATTCCTGGTCCTCGACAGGATGCTTCCCTCGATGGCGGCAACCAGAGTCTTGCTCAATACGCACGAGCTGTTGAGGAGGCTCTTACCGTTGGAAACCGACTCACTTTCTTGATTCACATGCCTATGTATCGGGAGCCCGGCCTCGATACAGAGGGAGCTAACATCTCTTCTCTTGATGTCAAGACTCCAACCAAGACCGAAGGAAAGGAGATTGATCTTCTGGCCGCTTGGGATTCATGGCACCACGTCCGCAGTGTCTGTAACTACAACCCTAGGCTCTTTGTTGGTACGCTCACACCAACCTCTTAGGATCCTTCATGAATGCTAACTTGATGAACAGCTTTGCAAATTCCCCGTGTTATGCCCGAGAAGGATCTTCAGGATCGTTGGTTTGCTGAGCCTTTGCACTACCTCACATTCAGCCCTGCTACTTTCCAGGCTAACAAGGCTGGTTTCCCATCGCTGTCTAAGCACCACCAGAACCTTATCTTCTCGTACATGCGCTTGAAGAATGTCCCGTGGATTCTGCTTTGCGACGTTGGCCCTGATGTTTCACACCTTAAGGACGGTCACCAGTCTCTGCCAACTGCTCAAAACGAGTTCCCCAGCTTGGCCGAAGCTGAGTCTCAGGACCAGTCATCCAAGACCAAAACCAACGACTATATCTCCTACCTGCGATGGCTTGAGGACCAGCAGCCACCATTCAGCTATCTCGAGAGCCCAACCTTGACCAGCTTCCAAGACTGGCTTCAGTCACCTCTCCAGCCTCTATCAGACAACCTCGAGTCAGCAACATATGAGGTCTTCGAGGGTGACCCCGTCAAGTATAGCCAGTATGAGATTGCTGTGTTTGAGGCTCTCACAGAATGGAAAGAACTCAAGAAGCCTACCTCCAAGGACGGCAAGGTTGTGGTTGCTGTTGCAGGCTCTGGCCGTGGTCCTCTCGTTACTCGAGCACTCAAGGCGTCTGAGGATGCTGGCGTTCCTATCGATATGTGGGCAGTTGAGAAGAACCCCAACGCCTATGTCTACCTTTTGCGCCAGAATGACCTCGTCTGGGGTGGCAAGGTCAAGGTTGTCAAGACTGATATGCGAGCATGGAAAGGTCCTATCGTCTCTGAGGACGAGAATGGACCTGTATATGGCAAGGTTGATATCCTCATCTCTGAGCTTCTTGGTTCATTCGGCGACAACGAGCTCTCTCCTGAATGTCTTGACGGAATCCAGCATGTCATGTCCACACCCCATGGAATCTCTATTCCCAGCTCTTACACCGCTCATCTGAGCCCTATCTCAACACCCAAGATTCACGCTGATATCCTCTCACGAGTATCCGGAGACCCTAACGCTTTCGAGACACCCTGGGTTGTTCGCCTTTTTGCTCTCGACTTTGTTGCCGAGAAGGTGCCCAACAAGCCCCGATTCCAGGAAGCCTGGGAGTTCTCTCACCCTATTCCTGAGTCTTCACTCGCGGCGCTGGAGGCAAAGCGCTCTGGCGGTGTTGTTGGAGGTGGTGGCGGTAGCATGGCTGGTGCCGCCGGTGCCAATGACCACAACTCGCGATATACTCATCTCATATTTGTCTGCCGGACAAGAGGTGTCACTCATGGATTGGCGGGCTACTTTGAGTCGACTCTATATGAGTCTCAGATTCCCGAGAACAAGGGAGAGAAGATTGAAATTAGCACACATCCTGAGCGTATCGATGAGAAGAGCAAGGACATGATCTCTTGGTTCCCCATCTACTTTCCCCTCAAGGTAAATTCTCCCATCAGCAAGCATCGATGCGTACTAACAGAATTGTAGAAACCGCTCTACTTCCCAGCTGATACTGAGCTCGAGGTCAGCATGTGGCGACAGACAGATGACACCAAGGTGTGGTATGAGTGGCTCGTGGAGGCTTTCACATGGGTTAGTCCAACAAGCCGTGTCAAGGTTGCTTCCTCAGATCTGTGCAGCAGTCGGCAGGTGGCATGCTTGATGTAGACGGATGGCTTAGATCACGGTGGGAAGAACTGGCTGGGATAAACGATGTGACGAAAGAAAAGTTTTGCTTATGCGTTTGAAAAGGTCAAAAGTCTTGAGGTTTGGGGACTGCAGTCGCCTGAAATGTCAAGTGATCGTAGCCTGGATACAAGCTAACTGTTGTTATTCGCATGATGGTTCACTATTAGAGGAAGTCACATAGCATTTTTAAGACCGCTGTGAAGATGGAGAACCATCATTAGCCTTGAATATCTACATCAGGTGCCCTTATGATGGAGTAACACGCGATCAACCCACGTATTGTGATCCACGTTATTGCTCTGGTCGACTGTAATAGCAACCGACTCAATGCTGATCTTGCCAATACACATGATGGCAAGTGAATCAAAGTATCTGCCATAGTCTTTGTTGCTGGTCTATTCACATGCTTTGTTCCACTAGACCGAGCTGCAAATGAAGTCGATGTCGGTCAACTTCCGACCAATGCACATGCTTTGTCTCACTTTATAGAAGACTCTACCTGGCAGGTTGAAGAGCATAGGTGCCTAACAACTGTATTTACGGCTCGGTGGACGGGAAAGGTGATGGATGCATACGATGATACAAGACAAGGTCATGGATGAGTTGCGATATACTTCTCGACTCATGAGACGTTTTATATGCAGAATTGACATGCCACAGTAAGGCACGAATACAGATGTAATACTCCTGTTGTCCGACAATACTTGACTTTATGAAACAAGCCTTCCTTTTCCCCGATGAAATGTGCCCATCATGACATGTCCATGAGTGGCCAAAGGAGTCCGTGTTTTCAGAACTGGCTGTTCCTGCAGCACCTCTTACGCCTCCTCGTTTTAACGGAGAGTAACAAGATTTCTAGTCGGTTGAATACTTCCAGTGGTATCTTCATATGCTACCTAGACAGTCTGAACACGGCAAGACGAGGCGACACACAAAACGCGGGGGAATTAAATTAGCTACGCCTTGATCGTCGAAGTGCACAAACCCCAGATTCTGAAGTAAAATTGCCTCTAACCTCATCAGTAACCACCAAATAACACACCGTAATATCAGGTACTGCCCTACGAGGCGGCTCTAGACTCACTCTCATAATCGTCAGTGTAAGTCAAAAGCCGGAATAACCCGGCGTCCAAGCTCGCACCATATCCATCGGCAAGACTCGGTCAAGCCCTGTAATTTTTAGCAAAATAATTATGGAGTCAAACATCGTCATTCATCAATTCCATCTTTCTCCAATTCTCCATGTGGAGTTCGGTTTTTGACGTTACTCATGAGAACCCCGGTGCCGGAGCCGGGACCGGGAACTGAATCGTGTATGTATTTCCCCAGAAAGAGAAGGAAAAGGGAGCCTCAATTGACTTCTAGAGTAGACGCCGGCGGACACTACGAAACTGTAAATCTTCCAGGTCCCGGTAGAGGTGAAGAAGAAGAGCCGGGGCCGGGTATGAGCCGACTGGAAAACCCCTGGAAATAAACCAAGAGAATAGTTCGTGAGTAGACGGGTTCTAGAGGTGCCAAGGATTGTACAACGCCTGTTGACCAGGGCGAGTGGCATGTCATGTTGCATACTTGTCATGACACTCTAAAAACATGGCGAGACATCACGGTAAAGGCATATCATGGGTAGGGCGTAGATATAATAGTATAACCTTTTTTTCTGGTATTGAATATTTCTACCAAAAACAACTCCTTTGCTCAACGCCGTGGTGCTCCTTGCTTGCTGTTAAAGCTTCGCAGGTAGGTCTCCAACTATACAGAAAGAAATGGCGTTGACGCCAGTCAAGAACAAAAAGCACGGAGGTCGCAACGTTCTCCGCAGTCGGGGGGTATTCTCTATGTAAAAACCCGACTTTCTGCCTTTTCCCGTTTTCTCCCTCTCTTTCGTGGTGCATATATTAGCCCCTCGTTTCATATGACGCTCCTGGCGACATAGTACCGTAGTGCCCTAAGTGGTTTCTCGAAGTGAACTGCAGTTGGAAGCATTGTCCTAGTCTGCATGTCTCGATGGGATGGGTCTGCGTACCCCTCCCTGAAATGCACAGTGAAGTTGATCGCTATGTGCATGGTCACTCGGCGTCCTCGTATACTATGTCGTGCAGGATGTATGCTCCAGGAAGTAGGGCCTGGCTCTCGTCATAATCTGCGCGTCATCGTAGGTATTTATTCGTTCATCCGTCTTTTTTCATCCCACCGCTCCACCTATAACTCCTCGCCTGTGGCGGGAGACATATTTAACCGAAGAGAGCAGCGCCGCCGGACTCGATAGCCTCGATCTCGGCGGCGTTGAGGGGAGCGCGGTGGAAGCGAGTGGGGAGCTCAGAGACGTCAAAGGCAACGCCCTGAGGAGGCTTGACGGAGCCGAGGGAGGCAGCGGGGGTGCCGCCGAAGCCAGACTTCTGGAGAGGACCGTGCTGCTGGACGTGGTCGCGGTAGGAGCTGAAGGACTTGTGGGTGGTGACAGCATCGCCGTTTCCGTAGCCGGACCAGGACTCGGGGAGCTTCTCGACTCCAGAGGCAGGGTGAGGCTTGGGGGTGTGGTCGACGTTGGCTGTAGAAGACGGTGTTAGCTTGTGCTGAGAGGGAGCGGGCGATATTGCTCAATACCAGCGGGTATGACATACAAGGAATGGTTCGGGGACCGAGGAACTTGATGAGAGGAGTTCGCTCAGCGTGGACAGCAGCCTGTCGGAGGGCTCGAGTGGCAGAGAACATTGTGACGGTTGTGTAGGTGGTTGGTCGGGTAGTTCGGTAGATGTTGAGAAGATCGAAGAGTGAAGAGCGTGCTTGCTAAGATGAGAGATGCCGACGATACGAGTGAACTGACGAAGATGCAATTGGGTTGAGAAGAAGAAGAAGAGGGAAGGGTTAAAGTAAGAGACGAGCGTGGGAGAGGGCGCGATTATGTATTTGAGGAATTTTTTGGGATGGGATGGAGTGAAGTTAGCTCAGGCCAAGGTAACCTCCCAGCCAAGCCCACCTCAGTCAAGCCTAGTCCAGGCTGTACCGCGCCGAAGCGTAGCACATCCCAGGCGCTGCAACCCACGCACGCTCAGGTCACTTACAGGGAAGGTCCCTAGGCAGCTGCTAGTGGCTTCTGTTAGTGGCAGTCCCGTCAAAATGGCGCGAACTGGGCTCAAGCGAGCTAAAAAGTTGGGAATCCACATCCACCAGGAAAAAACCTCGACACGACCAAGAGAAAGAAAAAAACAGGCCACAATTGGTGGCATTGAGTTGCATGTCCACAGAACAACACGTTACCCACACCCAGAAATCAGAAGCAATTGTGCCCAAACGAAATATAAGTGGGATGAGTTTGTTGACTTTCCCCCAGTGGCACAGCAGAGACATCCAACAATAGAGTTGTTCAAGACGTGGGATATCGACATGGGGCATGGATGCTACAGCTACAGCAGGGCCAAAGACTCCGCTACCTCGCATGCGCATTCACTTGCATTTCAGAGAGAGAGAGAGACCAGATTTACTTGTGACAGTCTCCGATGGACGGCCTCAAGGAAGTTGATCGTAAGCTGAGAAAGGATGATGATCATCCCTCCACAATCCGTCTTGCATGAGTCGAGACAAGTCGGTCCTTGATGCCGTCGGCGGATATACCGTCCTGCATTACAATGCACTCCAAGCAGTAGATGTCTGGGGCTAACAACCGGAGTTGGGCGTAATGGCGTGGTCTATCACCTTGAACAACGGGGTTAAGCAGCCGCCTTCAAGGCTACAGCTTATTCACCTTGAAGTCGAAGGTGAATAGGAACCAAGGCCAAGACAAATCCCCGAACCGATAACTCCATGCACCTGCTAAACAAATTCACCGGCATCCTCAACCGAACCGAAAGTTGGAGTAGCTAATGCCCAACCTGATGTTATTCACTACTACCCCAAACTCCGAAGATGGCCACCATGTTGACTGCAAGTTTACATCCCGATGCACACACATTGATCATATACCATTTGCCGTCTTGAATCTCATGGCACTTGGTTGGAGAAGCTCTCCCCCTTCCCGCCCTAGACTTACCATTCACCCACCCCCTTCGCCGTTCCTCCGGGATTGACAACAGAAACTCGGAGGTTCGTTTGCGCAGGGGAACACACATTGCCTTTTTGGGAGAGAATGTTCGTCTGGGGCACGGCGTCCGGGGGAGACTTTTGATTGTGTGGTTGGTGGAGGAGGTGGGTAGTCTAGAGGCTAGAAAGCGGACAGATGGGCGCATGTGCGAGTGATGATCGTTTCTCAAGTCAAGACGAGGCTAGAGGGTCTTCTCCTCTACTAAACTCTGCTGTATACATCAGCTACAGCACATGGCTATGCTGGTCTGTACAGCACAAGCGAAGAGCTCCGTGCCGTGTCCGTGCCATCCGAGGCTGGTCATTGACGCGATCTCACCAAACAAAGGCCTCAGGGAGAAGAAGCTAAGGCCACGTCCATGTCATTGCTGGACCCTACCTACGTAATTGAAGTGTTTCCCCCTGGTCCGGACTCCGAACGCGAAACGTTGTTGTGCTGGGTGAGTTTAGCTGCCGCTCTACGCGGAGCGGAGAGGAGCGGAGGCACATGGTCCAGACAGGCTAATGTAAGGCCTAAGACGCCGACATACAAGCGTGAAAAGACCAGTGTTACAACTGGAGAGGATGGAGGGGAGGGAGGTAATACGGGGGGAGTGAAAATGCCGAATAGCGAAGGATTCAGCGAGCATTGGAAATCATCTTGATTGATAATGGCATTGGGAGTTACATACTCATCTCATTACTACGACTCAAGACTATGGCGGAATTGTTCATTCGCACCATAACGGAATGAAGACAAGTGGACTCACCGATTTAATTACATGGTCTTCAAGTCGTAAGACGTGGCATTCGTCCCCCCAGTTGTTGTGATTGATGTTGTTGAAAAATAAAAAGTTGATATCTCTGAATCAAGATGGTGTTTTAACCAATCCCGTGTCGAGAACAGGCTATGACAGATTCAGATTACATCTGGTTTATGAGTAAAAGATACGTACCCAACCTCCACTGTCTGAATCGCATCTCGTTTCTGCGGCTGGGGAAGCATCGCTAATAAAAACGTGGTGGATTTGGTAAGAGAGTCCGACAGGTCCAACGAGATATCTGTTCGTATTTTATACAATGGTTGTTACTTTTGAAGTGGTTATTTGTAGATATGTCGTCTTGAATGAGTTACTCCGTAGAATGGCATCTGATCCCAACTATTCTGCTTAACTCACATCTTCCGTGGGAATTGACCTCGCGTAATACTTCCAAAGTCAAAAGGCCCGATCTTCCATCAATTGCCAATTTCACTCATTGTTTCAAGATCCTCCGCCTCATCAACCTCACTTCTCTTGGAAAGCGCTTACACCGGGATCCGGCATCGGGCGTGGAATGGTCTGTGCTTGTTCTATTCCATGCATCGTGTCACTTTGAGAGCTCCCATTGGATCTGTTGGATTAGCTTATTTCGTGCCTCACATCAAGTTCCCGCTCCTTGTCCTCTTGGGGTAATTCCGCTGGCACGTGAAATCGAAGGAGGAGGTTTCCTTTCATGTTGGAAATTCTGAGGTCGAATCTCGACTTTTCATCTTTGGGTTTCGTATGTGATGGCATTGTCTTTGTGCCATGAAGTCGGCTGTTGGCCCTGAAGACAAAGAATAGAAGGTAGACTAACATTTCAATTTGTGCTATATAAACAGTGAAAAGAATGAAAGAATATTTGGCAATCAATTGACGACAGGGCAACCTCATTGTTGCCGTTGCTCTCAGCCTGAAGCTTCCATCTCTTCTTCGAAATTGGACAAACTCACAGAAATCTGTGTGCTTCCATCCCGCTACCCCTCCAGACTGATAAGATAACGAGTTCTACCAATCAAATCCTCAAGTTCCCATCTGGGGAAACCACTTAGCCATTACCTTACTGGCCAATCCCATAGCAACCCCCTGTAATAAATTACTCTGTTGGGTTCCAGTGTCACTGAATCCTTAGAGGCACCCATGTATTGACTTACAAACATCATATCTAAGCCCTCCAGCTGTTGGGACCGGTCAGTCGTGGATTCTGTCCATGTCTGATATCTTCCGAGTGGAAATTGAAGCGTTTCTCGTGAAAACACCTCAAGGCCATCTCACGCGCTGTCTTCTTTCATTTTCCCGGCAAGAAGATATGGCCTCCCATCGTAGACCGAAACATAAACCGCCGGAGCGGTTTCAAGAATCTCTCTTTAGCCTCAGGTGTGCAACGATCCTCAGTGTTGGTATCTTCTCTCTGAACACCATAGAGATGGAGAGTTATCTCGTGTGTGGGTGTAAGTTGATCGCTATAAGGAGGTCTGGGAAAGATATCAGTGAGCCATTCGAGCTGAGGAACGCCTCTTGGCTCACTCAACTGAAAGGAGCAATAGATCTCGAATGATCTTGTTTCTTTAACGTTTTCACTTAAGGGAGGGTGATGCACGTAAAGACGGAATTGCTTTGGATCGTGGAAAACCAAGGTATTTGAGAGCAGGATCGGGAGAGCTTCGTTATACCTGTTGGAAATCGGTGTCAATGCATTCCTGCTAAGTAATACAACAGTAGAAGAGAACTCACACTCGTTGGCATGTATAGATAATATTCATTCCTTCCAGACATTGCCCAGAGTTTGGCAGGAAGAGAGACTCATCGGGTACTCTAGGAGATGAACCCTCATCGCATCTGCGGTAGCGCCAGCAACCCGTTGGCTTAGGATGATAGAGATATTTGTTCGAGTCCTTGGACTCAAAGAGAGCAACGTGAACTCAGGAGCGACCAAATAGCTCGCGGTATATACGAAATCGAAGCTCCCAGTCGAGCTTTGCGAAAAGGCGTGATCTCTTCTGGAGACTGCCACTGTGCGCAAAACCTGGGTTCCATGGCTAGGTAGAAGACGTGCTGTAGCCTATACCACTGTCAGTATTGATTAGTAGAGGAGGTCGGATTTGACTTATAGGTGAGTGTCGGTTTGGTGTATTGATTCACATTGTTCTTAGAAGGAGATGACAGCTCCAACCTCGAATGGATGACTTGCAAACTGCGCGACGGAGATCTGCAAAAATGAGAAGCTACTAACTTATATAAAGAAATAATAAGGTTTATGCTCCGGCGTGAGTCATTTGTTGTGGTTGTCTTGATTAGAGTTGGGGCAGTGACTCTGAAGACGCAGATGCAGCTTGAAAACCATATCTTGAACGACTTGCACCGAGGTTGGCTCGAAGTGATGGTATACTTTAAAGCCTGTTAAGTCTTTTACTTAATGAAGCCTCATAAGCCACCTCAAGTGACCAAAGAGAGTGAACTGACGGGTAAGAGGTCTCAGGTCCAGAGAGCATACGGAGGGTCTGGTGCGTGCAAAGTCGCGGAAGTAAAAAAAAAAAGAAAAACCAGAATGAATTATGGGGTTTTCAGGGCAGGTTCTTATAGTGGAAGGCAAGTCGTATTTTAATAAGTCAGCAGAGATGCTGTAAGTTATAAAGGTGTATTAAGAATGCAAGGCTTATTTGGGCACATGTGAATAGATCATGTTGAACGCTGGCAGACACTGATATAGACCTACGGTAGGCATCTACGTTACCTTATAAATGAGCCTTATAATGAATTGCAGGGCATTTTAATGTTAACTGGAAGGATGAATCAAATTGCACAGTAGTGCTGGTACACAAGACAATATCCTCCTCTTAAAACACCCCCCTTGCTCCTTCCTTCCCTCCTCCTCCTGCACACCACTATCTCTCCCTCCACACGCATCATCATCTCAACACCGAAGAAGAACACAAACCTCCCAACATGGGGCCCGAGTTCGAAAAGGGCCATGCCCAGGAAGATTCCTTATTCTTTACGAAGCTGCATCCGGAACTCAGACGCCAAATCTTCATCTATCTCTTTGGAGAGTCAACCGTACACATCACTTCGCCTCCCCGTTGCCTTTTTTATGAACTATTGATCATTTCATTTTCCTTGTTTTTCTTTTCTCCTTCTTTTTCTTGATTCCCTCAAAACCGTCAACGACCCGGAAAGCCTCTCTAAGCCAACCTCAACTGTCAACTGCCAAGTCAGACATCAAGGTCTACCTTAACCCTGCCGTATATGGCATCTTGGCAGGTGAAGAGATACAAGGGGGCTCCCCAGAATTCGCTCTTTTTCGACAAGCTCAACCACGATATCAGGCAACTTATCTACCGTGAACTCCTTGGATCGCACAGGATCCATAACATGCCTGAAGAAAGAACCCCTTCTTCTAATAGTCGATTGTCCTGCCTACATGGAGGAAAAGTACATACCAACATACTCCTAATCTGTAAAGCGGCGTAAGTGTATTCTTATAAATACCCATGGTGGATAGACCGACTGACTTGGACAGCTTCAACGAGGAAATACGCCTCTTTTATCAACTCAACACATTCTACTTCGCCGTCCCAACACACCTCATCCAATTCTTCACGGATATCAACTGGATGGCGGTCCGTCAAATTCGATCTTACGAGCTCACGTGCATTTTTGAAAATAAATACGAAAAGCCTATTCTAGACCTTGATGTACTGACTTGGACTCTGGACCGCTACCTTTCCAGTGGGAATGTCAAGGTCAAGTTTGAGATGGTCCCTGAATGCATCAATAGGCCTTTCAGCAAACCTGGTAAAGAAAAAACTGTCGAGGTTCTGGGGCGATTTCTCACACTTCGAAAGCTGGGGGCTGCTGTCGTCATCATGCCTCACAGCTTCGAGCAAGTGATGCAGAAGACGATGGAGACTTCGGGTCCGCACATTTCGTTTGAGTTTCGTGAGGAAAGG
This sequence comes from Fusarium sp. NRRL 66896, assembly GCA_014824405.1. NCBI lineage: Eukaryota > Fungi > Ascomycota > Sordariomycetes > Hypocreales > Nectriaceae > Fusarium > Fusarium sp. NRRL 66896. The sequence continues at coordinate 23,560 of JABEER010002279.1, forward strand.
CGACGGGAATGTTGGCCTGTTGCTAACCTGGACGAGCTCATGGATTTTTTGCATCCCGCAGCCCATCAGGTCCTTCTTCTAGGTACTCCTCCCCCCCATTCAGCACGTCAGTAACACCATGGATGGTGTTCTGCAGCCAGTACTGCGTTCCGTTTGGAGTTGCGAGGGTATTAGCCACGACACCATCTCCAACCAGGTATCTCTCATCCAGCGTCCCCAAGTACAGATCAAATATTGGGGTGTAATCAGCTGAGCGCCATGCAATCGACGTGCCGCAGTCACCGCAGAAACCACGGAATCGACCTGGGGAGGACATGTACTCTTTGAAGGATGGGAAAGTGTTCAGTGCTGGACTAATTTGCCGGGGAGATATGACGAGGAATTGGGCGATTAGGGAGGATGTCCACTTGCGACACATGGTACCTGTTTTATGTTTGTTAGTTATTTTGGAGTCTATTGATGGAATAGACATACACTGGCATGCTGATGACTGTTTTCAAGTGAGTTAGTTAAAGTGATTTAAAGACCACTCAGGCATAACTCACAATTGGTGGCCATGGGTACTCTTCGCTAAAGTTGACGGTGTACCGAATAGCACCACAGAGACATCCGCCTGTGATAGCAGAAGGGGTATCTTGGTTGTTATCGTTCATGATGATCTTGTAATGTACGAAATAGATGATCAGGGAGACAGAATATATAGAAGTCAACGTCCATTGGTATGAAAACCGAAAGGTTGTCGGTTTAGGCGTTGATGTGTATGAGAAATCATAACCGATTGGATGACATTCCCGTTAATTCAAGACAGCCAATCATGACTTGCACAGGCACATGAAGATGCTATGCACATTCGACTCTGGTCAACATCGTACATTACGGAATGATGAAAAAGGTGATATGAGAGATGCACTAGTTAGGGATGATTTAGTTAAAGTTCTACCCTCGCAATAAATATAAACAAGACAAAGTTCACTTTACGCCTCAGAATCATACAACCCAAAGAGCCGCCCAGTTATGGGGCGCGTCTGTACACGAGGACTCGGAGCTTTGTTGGGTACCCTAGTGAGGCGAGTGTCGTAGAGGAGCAAGAGATATATCTTAACTGATTCTTCATGTTAAGACTACACCAAAGGGATCCCCGGCCTCTCCCACTATTCCTTCCTTCAAGCGCCTCATCCATGTCGACGGCCCGGATCTCGGGCCATTTGTCGGATAACTCGAACTTTTAGTGAAACATGGCCATCAATGGACCTTGGTACTTGAGTCCCCTGAACATAAATCCAGACAGTCCAATTTAGCCGCCGATGCTGTTTGCAGCAGCCATCTTTTCGAGCAATAAACGATTGGCATGCAACGCTACAAGCAAGCCAGTAGGACTAGAGATTCGTTGAGAACAGGTTCTGAGCCAAATTCAAATCTCTTGACCGCTTTGCACTAAAGTCTCCTTCGAAGCACTGCAATTGGTGACGGTTTAATCGGAAGGGAGCTCAGAAGAGCATGTAACCCATGTTTTCATCGTCCGAAGCCTCACCAAATGCATGGATTTGGCTAAAGTCATGCCGCTCTTCCACGGAAACGCGAAGATCAGAGAAGCTCCGCGGGTTCTGCAGGCACCGTAGTGTGTATCCTGCAGGTATCACGAAAATTACTTCGAGTAGCGGGCTCGATAGCGTCGGAAAGTTCGCAAGATCTCGAAAGCATGAGGTCAGAAGCCTCTTGAATGTTGACTGCTGCGTGTCATCCGGATCCAGACGCACAAGGAGAGTTATTCTGGTGCTCCGGAACATAATCGCAGGCAAAACAGGCAAAAGGTGTGATAGTTCATTGATCGTGGAGGGAAATCTCAGATTTTTCATTATGGGCGGGTATTTAGGCATCATACAACAGAAAATTTCAAAGCTGTGACCGAAATCTCCTCGTAAATGAGCCGTCGAATCTCGGGTGGCAGCTGAAAAAACCTGGGTTTGTTAGGCTGCTTTTTCATCCGATCGAACCAGACGGCCATGATGAAGGACTGGATGAAGTATTGGACGATAAGGTCTTGCTTTGGGGAGATCGGAGCCTTTCTATTTGGTAGCTTGATACAACTCAAGAGATATAAATAGCCAGAATAAGTCTGAATCAACGTTGAAAGATGTGAGAGGAAGGGGGAAAAGGGGAAAAGGGGAAAAGAGGAAAAGGGGAAAAGGGGGGATGAGAGGGTGAGTGTCCTATAAAACAAAGAGCCGG